>BMAW01102906.1:0-11606 GCA_019974015.1 Nephila pilipes
ACACACACACACACACACAGTGAACAGTAATCCAACAAGGAAGCGAGGAAGAGCGGTGCCTTGCTACGATATTTATTTACAATTTCTGCGCGCCAATTATACATAAACAAATATTTACAATATATACAAAGGCTTCCAAACAGCCCATCCTTAACCAATCCGCTTTAGTGGTCAGGACAATTTACATTTAAACAAAGAAAAACCGACTTACGCTGTCAAGAACTAAATGTGCTCTGAAATATTACCCATGACCCAGTGAGCTCTCACTTAAAAAAGAGAAGGTGCCTCCTGGTGATATACAAAAATTTTTTTCCAACAATATTTGAATATATTAAGTTAAATAAAAGCTTGTAAAAATTATAGATGGTTGCATATTTCCTTTATAAAAATGAATTTTTTTAAGAGCGTGTTTGAATAACCTGTTTAATAAATCTGTACCACAAATTCTAAATAGGATGTCTATGAGTTCTGATAATCGATTTGGAAATTAGACCTTGTAATGTGAATACCTGACGCATGCGCTGTAATGGATATGACTTATCATTGACGGTAACTACAATAGTTAGTTAAAATACTTTTGATATATGTATCTATTTAGTGTTAAGATACAAATGGAATTATATACTTAAAAAATAACTGATTTCAGAAATATTTTCATTTTTGTGACTGAAAGTTAATGAAAACTTAAGGTTATTTTTTCTTACAGAATCTTTACAGTTTGGTGTTTTTCAAAACCTATGACACCAAACGCATCGTATTTGAGAGAGTAGGGATACCTAATTTCAAAACACATGCTCATAAAATATGGTTTGCGCAAAACGTTTTTTATGTACTCCAATAGTAGAGAATTAGAATCCCAGACAGGATAAAGGTGTAAGCCCTGCCGCAGATAAACACTCACGTACAATTTTTTGTTTTGTTCTAAAATATCTCGTTGTGATGACAAATTTCGCTTTGTGATTTATTGCATTTGTTTATGATCCGTTACGCGCTCAAGTGTGATGATAGGAATATAGAACTTTGATAAATAGACATCTTTGGCTTAGTTATCAAAAGAACAACTTGAGAAAGAGGGACGATAAGTAATGTCTATTAAATTCTCTCTTTACACACACACAAATATATATATATATATATATATATATATATATATATATATATATATATATATATATATATAAATCAGAAGAGTAGGAAAAAAACAATGTATCAAGAAATAAAAAAAATTAGGAAAATTTTAAAAAACGTTTTTAAAAATGCGAAAATTGAGAATAATATATATATAATATTGTAACAGGCTTTCGGTTCGTTTATTTTAGAATTATAGGATTAACTATCCTCTTCAATAAAATATAATATTAAAAAATAGTTATAACACCAAAAATATAAATTTAAAGATTAAATTAAAAATTAAATCTCAACGAAAAATACACGAAAAGCGAAAAAAATCTTCGAAAACCAGATGTAAAAGAAATCAAAAACTAAAAAAACTTAGAGAAAAATCCAAAATTTCAAAATATAGACACTCCAGGTGTAATAATATTACAAAGAATGGCACAAAAAATGCAAGCAAATCTAAAAATTTACAGAACACAAATAATTAAGATTTCGAAAAGGTATTTACTCACTTTATGTACTCAATAATGCTTTCTTTTTAAGTTATAAAAATACTTGAAAAAGCATTAAAAATGAGTCAAAAATAAGATACGTAGCTAAACACCAGGCATCTTCACATGTCGAATAAAATTTTCAATCGTTGCCTTAATGCAAACTTTAAACTTCAAAAAACAATTTTTGAGATGTTGCCAGAATTCAAACATTAAATTCAAGATATACTGAAAAAAAAAAAAAAAAAAAAAAAAAAAACAATAAAAGCCAGCACAACATTAAGAAAATTTAAACAAAATTTACAACTAAGAATATACAAAATAAAAAAAAAATCCTGCAGGACATGGAATTTTTTTAACGAAATTTAAAAATGCAAAGTAACAAAATATAGAAATACCAACTATCATATTATTTCATAACTAAATCTAAAAAGAAAATATTTTTGGAATACATATTTTTCAGGAATCATTTAAACAGTAAAATTGAAAAAAAATGTATAAATAAATAAATAAATAAACTCAAAAATAAAAGATACAAATTAAAGAAAATATAATATAGAAAAAAAAAAATTCAAACAAAAAAAGGAAAACAGAAGGAAAATAAATTCAAAGAATACCTTTAATAAAATTATCAAAAAAATATTTAACCAATTTTATAGTTTTATAATTTAAGTTCTGTGTAAAAAATTAACAGGATAATCAGTTTTAGCACAAGGGAAAAAAAGGTTTATTTAAATTATTTTGAATATTGGAAGGCATATTAACTAATTTGATATTTCTAAGTAAAAAGTATGTAAAATGTTTCTAAAAATATTTAAACTTAAATTGTTATTAAAGAAAGTAACTTTATCGATATGGAAACAATAATTATCTCTCTCGGCATAAATGTTACTAATAATTACATTATTCCTAATTTTTAAATTGACACCTAAAAAATCTGATTCAAACGAGTTTGTATTAATTTTAATCAAAAATTTAAGAAAGAATCATAAAAATATAAATCTGGTTTAATTTCTGGGTAAAGATCAATTTGAAAAATTATAGGTTCGTCAAAATATCTGAATAGCTTGAAATTATTATTTTCTAAAAAAATATATTCATAAAAATGTAAATAAATATTAATATGACTATTGCTAGCAGGACCACCTTCAGGTATACCTTTAATTTGTTTATAATTCTTATCTTTATAACTAATATAATTTTCTTTTGAAACTGTATTCATAAGAAATTTAAAATTCTCATAATAAATAGAACTATTACTTCTTAATTCTTTAAAATTACCTATATATATATAAATCAGCTTTAATTAAATTTTCAATATCTATTGAATTAAACAACTAAGTTATAACTGTAAACAGAGATAATCTTTTTTATCTTTGATATAATTAATAATTTCACAACTATTGTTAATGATAATATTCTTATCCAAACTAACGATAGTATTTTAAAAATCTTTTGTAACATTTTACCTGCTTTACTTATACAAGTATTGAAACCATAAGTTACAGTTCTAAATTTTGTAGGTATTTTATGAAATTCATGAATCGTGAAATAAATGAGGAAATTTAACGATATTCATTATATAACTTATTTTTTGTATAAAGCTTTAATTTTATTAGTTATTTTTCTATCACTATAATATAATTTTAATAAAAGAGTTATTATTAATGAAATGTGCATTATTCATATTAGCATAAAATTTTTTACAAGTAATAACATAATAACCAAGGAGCTTATAATTATAACAGATTATATATATTCCTATTTATAAAAACAGAAACACCATGAAGGGTTCATCCCAGTTGAGTGAAATTTGTTCCTTGAGCCCCCTGCATTGATGTAAATAAGCCCTTGATTTAATTTACAGAAGGGAAACACAATATTCCATAACAAAAATCAATATTTGGGGAAGTCTCAACGCTCTGAAATAAGGGAATCTGCACGAGGTTACTTCGAATCCAAGAATTTTTGAATTTGTACCTGAGGAATATCATCTCTGATTGCTTCTACTAGTAACTAAAGTTAATATATTTCAACTGCAGGACAAGAGTGAAACGCTAACGATTAATTCCTAGACATGATCAATAGACGACATAATAGACCAATGAATAAACCTACAACGGAAGAAGTTGCATCTATTGCCTTGTAAAGAAGGCTTGAACATTCCTAACAATTAGTAAAAGAGCTTTGTCTTGTTCAAATAAAAATACGGGAGTGCAGAAGAGTAAATAAGGATTGATAGGTGTTACTTATGTCTACAAAACCTTTCTAAGTACCGGTTGCTATTAAGATAATCGACAGTTATTAGCCGCTGAGATCGTTCGTGAAACTCGAAGCGCTCCAAGATATTACCTTATATCAGCTTCATCTTTGATATAACTTTCAATCAGTATGACGTTGCAAGGTATAATCCGGAAGGTGATTTTCATTAGTGTAGTATCTAAGGTTAATAGTTCCATCACCTTACCTCAAAATAAAGAAGGATTCAAGGCAAATCAAGGGCCGATTTGAATGGCTGTCGTCAATAGATCTACCAGTGTCAATGTCGACAATGGTTTTGCTTGAGGTGAGTCTTTTACAAATGATTTTTTTCACACTGTCCGCGGTGCAGCAAGTGACAACGAAAATTTGGAGAAGGTGGCAATACATCTGTAGCAGGGCTCCAATGTTCTGCCGACAGTCCAGATGAAACTATATGCTCTAATTCTGTCGAACGGATGTCTATCATCCAGTGTTGACGTAACTTTTCATCATCCACTGCTTGAAGTTTTGGTATCCCATACCAGCTACTATTGCCCTATTAGATACATTCCTTTCCGAAATGCTAATCTTTGGCTCCCTTTCAAGCTCTCTAATTTGCTCATATGGAATTCTCAGTCGTCATAGAAATAGTGTAACTTCTCGTGAAGCGTTTGCCATCAGTAATCATAGGCTATATATATGTTTATATATATATCAAATCCAACGAAAACACAGTACAAATATATTTGAATTATAAAAACACATAGAAGGGGGCTTTTAAAGAAAAGAAGTGTTGCATTTAAAACTAGATTGCGGATGCTTCTCCGTAATTGGTTATAAAAAAATAGTGAACTGTTTTATGAATTATAATTTCATAATTCTTTTTACATAATTTTGTGTGTGTTGCCAATTTTGAAAGTGGACGAAAAACAGTGAACGATGTGCATTCTCTCCTGGAAGAACATATCCTTCATATCGCATTGCTTACGCATCATTGGTATTTAAACACTTGTGACTTTTCCAGAAAGTTTCTTTAAATCTTTTATTTTGAAACTCTAAAGCGAATATATCAAGCCATACTGTCCATAGGATTTACATCGATATTTAATCTTCTGAATTGCTTATTTGTTCTGACACACTCAAAAATTGTGTTTAATGTTATCTTTATTAAGTTTTCTTAAATCAAAATCTAAATATAAAGATAGATTTGTCTTAAAAATTCTTTCTCAAATTTATCTTTAATTACAGATACATGTTTTCAATTTAAGCAATTCCAAAATGTTACAGCATTTATATTGCCAAGGAATTTTATTTTTTACTTTAAAGCTGTCTCATTTCCAAGCAATACACAATATGTTCGTTAGTTTCATATTTGTAAGTAAGTGTAAGTTACTTTGATAGGAAACTTTTTTTTATATTCTCGTATTTCTCATTTGGTATTAAAAATAAATAATATTTTATTCAATATTTGTAGCATGTTTCGTTTAATTCTGCTACTTTTAACTGCTCATTTTCCTGTGACTGCAGTAGTCTAATGGTCATGGTCGCGGACTCTCGACCTGCATTGTTTTCGTCCAGTCGTAGGTTCGATCTATGATGTCATTAAAGATCCACCGCATAGTGGGGCTGATGCACTTTATATTTGGTAGAGTTCTGAAGTCCTCTTAATAGAGCTGTGTATAAGGTTTGAGAAGGAGGCGTGTTTTTCTCGTCATTTGACCGAGGATCAAAATTACGAGGTCCGTCGCCAATAGTTCTTGTGTTGCTTCTAATTGCGCAATTAATAAACAATCAATCTTCTTATTTCCCCCTTTCTTACGGTATAATTATTACTCTTTTCTATTAAAATTCCGTTTTGATTCATTGATACTTTCTGATTCTATACTTGGAGCCATTTTCGAAAGACTATCTCCAAGATTTTCTGAATGTGATTTTGTCCAGTTTCGTTAGAAATCAAGTAGATCATAACTAAAAAAAAATTTGGGATGACCCTTAATAAATTGGAGAGACATAATTACTAGTTTCTATATATATTGTGTATATTTATGAGCTAATGCATGACCTACACACACTGATGTTTTAGAAGATGCTGGAGTACTCTTTTTATCTTAAATGATGTATTGCGGTGTTGGACGGAATAACCTGAGTATACAAATTACAAGGGACAGACAGAAAGGACTTAATTTTTTCTCTTATATTTATTTGACTAACTCAGAGTTACTCAAAATAATTTGGGTCAATGTTACATTCGTAATTTTTCTATGATAATCTGCTTGATAATATTGATTATTTTTGAGCACTGACAGAATATGTATGATAAGAGCCTACATCAAATGATCTGTTCTCTACTTTTTAATAGCTTGAGAAATATTGAAAATTCTTAAAGGAAATGAATTACAGATCAAAAATTTATCTGTCAACTAAACATAACGTATAGTATGAGTTAGGTGTATAAATATTGATGAAATAAATTTGAAAAAATGATTCAAGCAGAAATTACTATTTGTTAAAAATAACATATACTCTGTTCTTTTTTGCATTTATAACATTAAAAATTAATCATCCTTAATCTTTTATGATTAGGAAGCGAAATAAATGTATTTCTTATTGTAAAGCAATCGTATCGATTTAGAGAACTGAAAGACATTAGTATGGATTGCATATAAATGCAATTCACATTAATGAAAACAGCTGCAACATTTGAAAACACGGGATTATTGACGAAAATCTAAAACATCAAGAATGGAATGAGATTTGAACACGCAAATAATTTTTGTATCGTACAAACACTGTAAGTACACTACATCAAATAGTTAAAATCTTTTTGATTCATTATAAATGAAATCTAGATCTAAATGAAAGTAGAAAATTAAAAATTAATTGGATAAAGCTGGATTTTTTCTGATAAAAATTATCCTTAAATGTATTTTAACATGTAGCTGTTTAGTTTTTTTTCCCATTCAAATTTTTAAATTTAAATAAATACTGTACTGTCTTAGATTTTTTGTATTTTTAACATGTTACTAATGTGAACTGCGTGCTCTATACATATTTTAAAACGTTTTTATGTATTTTAATTGGGGTGTGTGTTATCAAATTTTTGATCGTTAATTTAAGCAACTTCCCATCAAGCTAGAGCTCTGAAACTTTGGGAATCGTTTTTACTCTCCTAACAATGCAATATTTAGACATTTTTGACAAGTTTTAACTATTATTTTCTTTAATAATGCAGTTTAGCCGAACCACTTCGCGTGATTTCAAAAATTGACACCAAACTTGGCGAATTTTTTTGGTTGAACGTTAAGTCCGTTAAACGGACCAGGGTAGCCACATTTGGCAAAATACTGCCAAATAATTCTTGCCGCTAAGGAGGTGGGTTAAACTGCCTTCCAACCATTTAATTTACCGTATGAATTAATTAATTTTAGCTAGTTTTAACGTTTTTATGTATTTCACTTGGTGTGTGTCTGTTTGTGTGTGTATCAGTGTGTCATCAAATTTTCTATCGTTAATTTAACCAACTTCCAACTTCCCATCAAGCTAGAGCTCTGAAATTTTGGGAACCGTTCTTACTTGCCTAACAATGCAATATTTAGATATTTGCGACCAGTTTTAATTAATATTTCAATAAATTTTTAATAAACTTTGCCACCATATAAAAACGTTGTTTTTTTTTATCTCGAATTATTATGTAGCTATCCAATAGACTTTACCCCTAATTCGTCAGTAATAAAAAAATAGTCATTCGAACTAAAATAACGTCCATTGTCATTTGGGGTCCTTATTAACCAACAGGTTTGTGACAGGTAATGCTTAAATTTGGACGTGAATTCGAGTCTTGGATCTATTTGTCTCATGCATTGAATAAAGGAGGACGCTGTGCTTTAAATGAAATTGTGAAACTCAAATACCTCACATTCCAAGATGGAGGAGTTAGAAAAGGATTTACCAACACATGTGTTGTCCTAGCTACTTAGCTGCGATTGAAAATTTCAAGATCAGTCGCCAAAAGTCTTCGCACAGTTTTCGATACAACATTTACTCAAACCGAACAACAATTAAAGAATCAATTATGCTAGTAGGGAAACGTTATTTCCATAGGCAAACAAATTTTATTTCGCCTTGAGTGGTATCATAATCTAAGAATAAAATAAAAGAATAATATATCCTTAAGAATTTTTTCTTTGTTTTATTCTTAAAGACTTATAGATTATAGGCAAAAAGCCTGTTAGTACTATATCATTTCAATCGTTTCTTAGTAATAGTCTCTTTTATTATTATGACATTACCTTTTCTGCTGCTTTTTATTCTCTTAAAATAATATATTAACCATTCCGTGTATTATTAAGCACCATTATTATAAACAAAGAGTTTATTCGCAAGTAATCCTCTTGATTATTATTCTGCAATGAAATGTGTTCGCAAGTCTTTTTAAACAATATATAAAATTAAAACCCGATATTTTCTGATGAGAAAATATTGTTTATTTTGAAACTGAAGAAATCACGTTTGAAAATTTTATCAGGAAGATAAGCTGTCTTAGATTTTTATTTCAGTATGATTTGTGTAAAAAACAGACTTAAAATAATGCATTTTGTGGCACAGACATCACAAAACAGACTTAAAATAGTGCTAGGTTGACTTTTCAACAAAAAATTTAATGCTGCATTTGAAAAAAGAACAAGAGAAATAACCAAAGAAAAAAAAAGAGTGTGAAGTAAAATGCTGAAATTCGCACGAATAGGAAAACTTTTTGGCGTTCGTAAGAAGGAAACAAGATATGGTCTGAGAACACACGCACTACGAATAAGGGAGAAATATCAGCTTCACAATATTTTAAGAAATCTGAATAATATGATATTTTTTTCTATCATTTTTATGAACTATATTGGAATATATATTAAAATAATGCATCAATTGTGATGAACTGAAAATAAATAAATGTTTGTATATGAATCTTATTTTCAGCCTAACAAAATATTAAAAACATTTACTTTAAAAGCAATATTTTTGCACGCAAGTGTTACATTGAAGAAAATGATTACAAATTTTATCAAGTTTGTTGCTGCGAAAATATGATTCATATTCAAAGTATTCATTTTTACATATTCATTGAAACATTTTATATGATTTCATTTGTTTAAAAGATATAATATTGTTGCAAATGCATTACGAAGTCTCTTTTTTTTACTGATTAAAATTGACTTTTTTCTGTATATATATATACATAATTCCTTTATATTTATAACTTTTAGAAGAACGACTATAAGAATAAGTTGTATTATTTAACGTAATATAATTGAATGAGATTGAATCAATGCTTTTATGAATTTTATTATGTCAATGCTTCGTGTTCATTCGCTTAACTTCTGGTTTAATAGCAATCAATAAAGTATAAAGTGCACATTATCATATAAAGTATTTTGCCAGGGTTGGTAGCTATTCTTTTCAATGCATTCCTAATAACGAAACTGTTAGATTGCCAAGAATGAGAACTAAATAAATAAAGAAGCAAGTAAAAATAGAAATATAAATAAATTTAGTCCTCAAAATGAAAAAAAAGTAACGAATATGATTTCTAATTGTAAAACTGAGGTTTTTTTGGATGTTTTTGTTTGTTGGAGAGCAAATGGTTTTAGTCTTTCATTAAATAAATTAAAAAAATATTACTTCATGAAATGTAAATTATTAAAGTTATATCAGTACTCTTCTTTCTTTTTCATCTACCATTCCTCTAAGAAATAATTTATTTGAATAAACAATATAAGAGATCGGTTGATGTAAAAATGTAAAATTTAATATTTTATAAGAAATAGAAATAAAAATTTAGAAATCTGACACACGCACACACACAGTTTGCTAACTCGCAAAAATGCCAGATATTTCAGCTAGTAGAACATGATAATAAACCAGTCGTTCTAAATGAGCTATTCTGTAGAAAAACAGTGAAAGAACTGAGAAACTAAAGAGAATCAGTATAACATAAAATTGAATTATTTTTAACATATTATTTCTGCTTTTAAATAGACTTTATTCGTTAATATCTATAACCGTTTTATTCTGGAATGTATTTTCATTTATTTAAAAAATATAAAATTACAATTTTAACCACCAAAGGCGTTATTGTTTTGGCGTGGTTTAATAATTTATCGTTTGCTTTAATTTAAATTGCGTGTAGCTGTTGTAATATTTAGTTTAATAATTTATCAGCTATATGTAATTAATGACATTTAGCTTAAATATATTTAATTTAATAATTTATAGTTTCCTTTAATTTTAATATCGAAAAAATACGATTATCTATTTCTAGATATCGGGAAAATCCGATTATTTTCTACTATCCATTTCTTGATATTTCATCGTTTACTTTAATTCTTATATATATTCAATTCAGTAATTTAATAATAATTATAAAGAAGCACACCTTGGATGGCTAAATTTGTTCTTTGAAGAACTTCGCATAGAACTTTTTTTCTTTTCTTTTTTATTATTGTTTTCACAAATCATAGGTCAGTTTTATTTATTTGGAAGTCAGTGAAATAGTGAAGAAATAGGGAACATATTTAACTAGAATGCAATTTCTTTTTCATTTTTCAGCAATTCTTAATCTGTCGAATGATTTTGAAAAGAGAAAACAATCATCTAGATTTATGGAGTTGATACTTTCAAGAATAAAATAATTCAAGTTCATTCTGCAATTCAAAGATTTGGTGCAAGTTTGGTTCAATAGCTCCCTCCCTCCTATTGAATCACCCAAATAAAACATTTTGTTCATACTGCCTTAAGCTTTACCTTCATGAATGCCATCAAACTAGGTACTATAACCTTTTAAAAATATCGAATGACATAAGACAAACAATTAGGAAATAATACAAATTGATTTTTGGACGATTGCGAAATTTCTTTCTTAGTGCTTCTGTTTGTTCACAGACGTGCCTCAGGAAATATACGGGATGACCTTTTCTTTTATCTTCGTCCTCGAATCTTCCATTCGGAGCTGACACCAGACCGACGCCATCAGTCCATTATGTTGTCCTGGCACATAATCAAATCACTGCATAAAATCGCAATTAAGAATTTTTTCAATGCAGTCAAATTATCTGAGCTAGGATGAGGAGTCTGTAAAGAGATAAATACTGACAGAATTCTGCTTTTTCTTATAGATATATATTCCTTAATTTCCATTGATATAGTTTCATAAATTCTTAATTTGTCAGCAAATAAGTCCTGCCTAACTGTTCCATAAATAAAGGAAGTTCAAAATATTTGATCTTCATGTTGTTTATTATGATATTTGAATTCTGTTTAATGCCTATATCTTATTTATAAAATTTTCCGTATCTGGTCAAGAAGTTTAAATTCAATTTGAGGCCATATTCACCAGATTTGGACAGCTACAGATTAAATAACTGTTGAAGAAGATATCTACGTTATGATAAATATCAAGTACAATTTACTCTCTTTTTCGCTGATTACATTGGAAGAATTTTGGAAATAATATTTATAACAATGGTAACTCTTCAGGATAGACTGCCCTTTTTAAATACATTTAACAAATATATTTCGAATTCTACTAAAACGGTTTTAATAAATTTCGATTTCCTCTGAAGGTCTTCCTCCTTTGGTTTTATTGAATAGTGTAACAATATTCTATCTCTCTCCACACACACACACACATATAAATATAAAAAGATAAATTAGATCCCACTGGGGATATTGAGGCTCAAATGGCAAGGTAATGAAGCGCATTGCTATAAT
>BMAW01102931.1:0-11280 GCA_019974015.1 Nephila pilipes
TTGTGTTATTATTGTATTTTAATGAAAAGATTGTGTGTGTAGAGATCTTAAATATCTTATATAAATATATCTTATAAATATATTAGCTATTGTTAAGAAAAAACTAGAGAAGTTTCGTTTTCAGACATTAAGTCATATTGGAGAGGTTTTTATTTATATTTTTGTATGAAAATCGTAGTAGTATTCTAAGAATTTAAAACATTTCTTATTTTATGTGTGTTAGTTAAGAAATGAAATTGTGTTGTTAAAAGGAATAATTTTCGTTTTGATTTTCAAATGCAAATTTAATTTTGATATTTTTATTGAATGTGTATGCTCTTTCTTAATTTAATTACAAACATCACATATGGTAGACTTAAGGTAATAAGAATTGTCTCCAATTTCGTTTTAACTTTTTAATTTAAAAGAAAGTCATTTAGATCTGTTTTTGAAATATGAGAATTCTATGAATGCTTTATTGTGTTTATGTGAATATTTTTATGTACTTTTTGGAAAAGGAAACTAAGTTACATTTCGAAAGATTTTCAGTTTGATATTGTAAATTCGTAGATAGGCCAACATTTCAGGTGTAATTTAAGTCAAGTAGCTTTCTGGTGATTTTTTTTTTTTTGCTTTCCTTAAGAAAATGGCTTATTTAGCTAAAGGTAAAAAGGAGGACTTAATCAGATTGGCAGAAGAATTAGACATAAAAATTACTCAGGATATGAAGATGATAACTTTAAAAGAAATTATTCTTAAGAGTGATGGATACGAAGAGGAATTCGTTAAATCGATTTTTGAGGAATTTGTTAAAGAGAGAAAACGGAAAGAAGAATGGGAAATTCAAGTGAAAGAAAGGGAATTTCAGGAACGAAAGTGGAAAGAAGAATGAGAAGTACAAAGAAGGGGAAATTCAAAGGAAAGAAAGGGAAATTCAAGAGAAAGAAAGGGAATTTTTTAGAACGAAAACTAAAAGAAGAATTGGAATTTCAGGAGCGAAACAGAAGGAAGAATTTGAGGAAAAAAGGTGGAGAGAAAGTTTTGAGTTGGAAAAATTAAAGCTAGAAGTTCAGATAAGATCATCTCAAGAACCACAAATGGAAGGTTCAAGAATACCCAGTAACGAATTGAGCAAGCTTCTTCATAAATATGATATGAAGGAAGATATTATCCTGTATTTATTACTATTTGAGCGTCAAGCTAGTAGAATATCTCTACAAAGGGAACTTTGGGTCATTCTGTTGGGGCTACTACCGAAAGAAATCACTCAGATAATTGAACGTGAATCCGAAGAAAAAGTCAATGATTATGATCACGTGAAGAAATTATTGTTAAAGACATTTAAGTTAACTTCCGAAAAATTCCGACAACTGTTTAATACGCACCAGAAAATTGCTGAAAGCACCTGGCCAGATTTTTATCATGAACTGCAGACCTATTTCGATGGATGGACGTCTGGACTAAAAGTTAAAACCTTCGATCAACTCCAGGATTTAATCATTGCAGATCAGATGAAAAAACGTGCCCAGTTTGAGTTTAAAGAATACTATTTGGATGAATGGTCCATAATTAATTCACCTTGTTAATTGGCTGAAAAATTGGAAGAATTCAAAAATGTGAGAAAAACATTTCGAGCTAAGCCAGTTAATTCATTTTCGAGAGATAAATATGAAGTTAAAGGACCATGCAAGTTTGGAAGATTTGACAAAACTCCTCAAAGTGTTGAAAATCCCAAATACGAATCAAACAAGCCTGAAAGAGAACTTTTTGGACCTAGTCACAGAATTCGAAATAAGAAGACAATTGAGTTGTTTTCACTGTAACGCTCTTGATCATTTACGCCCAAACTGTCCAAAAGTGAAAAAAGCTTCAAAGCCCGTAGATTCTGTTTCTCAATGTGATGGAAGAACAAATTTTTTGAAGCCATATACTTCTCACGGAAAAATAAATGTTATCAGTACCAAAATCCTTCGCGACACTGGGGCCACTATAGATATTGTTTGCCGTAGATTTGTAACACCTGAGGATATGACTGATGAACATGTATGGGTGCAACAACCTTTGGATGCTAGTTCAACTTGCTTACCACTAGCAGAAGTTCTTATTGAATGTGAGTGGGGCAGAAAATACACAAAAACAGCTGTTATTCCAGATGAACTGTATCGTGATCTTTATCTTCTAGGGACTAGGACTGCCGCTCTCTTCGAAAATGAAGGAAACATTTCATTGCACCAAGTGAATGCAATTCAAAGAAGAAGACAGAAATTTAGAGGAAAGGAAGAGACTTCTGAACAGTTTGCAGAAGAACCCCAAAGCATTGTTATTAACAGTGAAGAGGCGAATCCTGAAGAGGATGAACTCCTTCCTACTGATGATGAATTCCAGGCGGAATCAATCAAACTTGATGTGGATCAGCTCGTGCAAGCTCAAAAAGAAAATGCAGAGTTAATGCCTTTGATGAAAGATGTTGAGGAGGGAGATTCAAAAGAGTATGAGTTATACAAAGGAAAATTACTGGTAAAACGGAGAGTAGATAAAAGTGGGTTGGAAAGGAAAATAATTTTTATACCCACTAAATTCCGCAAAGATATTTTTAAAATGTGCCATGAATTTACCTCTGGTCACTTGGGAGCGACCAAAACGAAGGATCGCTTGGTGAAGTTTTATTTTTTCTGGAAAAATTGTTACAAGGATTGCGAAGACTATGTCAAAACTTGCGATCCTCTCCAGAGGGTGGGATAATCTAGCGACCAAAGGAAGGCCCCTGTGAATTTGGTTCCTGTTATTACGGAAGTGTTTTCCAAACTTAACATTGATACTGTTGGACCATTACCAGTAACCACTTCTGGGAAGAAATACCTACTAACAGCAATGTGTATGTCATCAAAATACTCGGATGCTGGAGTTTTGTCTGACATAACCTCAGTGTCGGTTATTGATGCTCTTCTGCAGATATTCAGTAGAACTGGTTTCCCGAAGGAAATTCAGCATGATCAAGGATTCTAATTTATGAGAGAATTAACATCTAAGAATTTTGAACGATTTGGAGTTAAAGTTGTTAATAGTTGGGTTTACCACCCACAAACTAATCCGTTGGAAAGGTTTCACAGCACCATAAATCGAATACTTCGAGTTCTAAGATTTGAAGAAGGGCCAGAGTGGGAGAAACATGTCCATGCCGCTTTATTTGCGTTGAAATTGGTGACACACGTATCTACTGGATTCAGCCCCTCAGAGCTTGTCCATGGAAAGAATCTAAGAACTGCAGTTACTTTACTATATGAGAATTAGTTACAACCAGAAGAAGAAGAAAATTCTGTGGTAGAATATGTGCTTACCTTAATGAATAGGTTAAAGAAATGTTAGGAACTTGCCGTCACAAATACAGAAGAGAATAATCAAAAAAGAAAGAAATGGTATGATAAGAACAGCATTAAAAGAGAGTTTAAACCTGGAGACCAGATATTTGTTCTTTCTACCTCGCCGAAAAATAAGTTATCCGTCAAATGGTATGGATCTGGTACAGTGGAAAACAAAATTTCTGAAACCAATTATATTGTAAAGCTTCCTGATAAGAAAAATTCATCCCAAATTTATCACGTAAATTTACTTAAACCATACTATCAAAGACCTGAGTTCGTAAATCTAGTTACCGCCCACAATGAAGAAACTTCAGAGTTAGATGAAGAATTTCCTGCAGTTGAAAACGATCCAAATATTTTTAATCTCGATGAGATTCTGAAGATTAGTGAAGTTGAATCCAGATTAAATGAAGAACAAGTAAATGGGGTAAGTAACATATTGTGCAAATATTCTCGTTGTATCTCAAACGTTCCTGGACTTACCAACATGGTCAAATTTGATATTGAACTTACAGAGAAGAAGATGATTTGTGCAAAGCCATACAGAATATCTCCTAGACAAACGGATATTTTAAAGGCAGAAATCGACAAAATTCTACAAATGAAAATAATTGAAAATGGAGAAAGTGATTTTATTTCACCAATCATCCTAGTGGAAGCAGCTGGAAAGGAACCCAGACCATGCATTGACTTTAGGAAATTGAGTAAAATTAAAAAGACACAATATTTCCCTATACCTAACATCGAGGAACTGATTGAAGCAGTTGCTGCAGTGAAGTATATTAGTGTGATAGATCTGTCAAAGGGTTATTGCCAGATATCCCTAACTAAAGGAAGCACAAAGGTATGCAACATTTGTTACCAGTTTCGGATCCTTTCTACAGCTTAGAATGCCATTTGGACTGAAGGACTCTCCCTTCTACTTCAGTAAAATGATGGCTGAACTATTGAGAGGATATGAAGAATTTGCTATGCCTTATCTTGATGATGTAGCAATCTACTCCCTCGACTAGACTGAACACCTGAAACATCTTGACCGACTGTTGGAAAGGATTGACAAGGCTAAATTTTGCCTTAAAATAAACAAATGTAGATTTGTTCAATCAGGAGTTAAATATCTTGGATATTACGTTGGACAAAGGAAGAGATCTCCTAATGAGATTAAGATCCAAACTATCAAGGAGTTTCCAGTTCCCTCATCAAAGACTGACATTCGAGCATTTTTGGGATTAACAGGATACTATCGGAAATATATACCACAGTTTTCAATTTTAGTTGCACCATTGACTGAATTATTAAAGGGATGACATAAAAGGTCCAAAATTCTGTGGAACAAACAGTGTCAACTAGCATTTGAAGAACTTAAAAAGCGTCTCACCGATAACCTGTGCTGTATTCTCCAAAATTTGATGTTCCTTTCATCTTATAATACGATGCATCCGCTGCGGGGATAGGAATAGTTTTGTCTCAAAAAGATGAAAAGGTAGAGGAACATCCTGTATTGTATTTGATCAAGAAATTTACATCCACTGAATTGAAATACAGTACTACTGAAAAGGAATGTGCTACCCTCATTTATGCTGTCAAGAAATTGCGATGCTATTTGGATGGACAGTATAAATTTTACATCCAGACTGGCCTTAATCACTTAGTATGGCTTAAGAAAACTCTGGTGTTAATCCTAGTCTGATGAGATGGTCATTAGCAATGCAACCTTGGAACAATGAAGTCATTCATAAAAAAGGGAAGGAGCACCTGAATGCTGATTGCCTAAGTAGAATATTTTAATGGGAAAGTTATATGTGGAAATGATGTATTTAATGTAATATATTTCGTAGAAATAATTTTTTATATGTGTAAATACAGTGTATTATTTGTATATGTTTGTCTTACTTTATCTCATTAGTAGGCATATATTGTTATTCCTTAAATGTATAAATCTTTCTAAAATGCTTTTTACTAACGTAAAAAGATCTTAACGGTGGAGAAGTTGTCACGTCTTGGCTCGCATTTATATATTGTTACTTTATTCTCGGAAATGTTATACTCTACTTTTTTGACGGCACTTTTCATGCAACAGCGGAAACTGATACGCTGCCCACCCAAACAGTTTCGGCAGACGAGACGTTGTCCTTGACGAGAGCAGAGCTCTGTAAATAAATTCTGGTGTATTTTTATGAGTGACCTGAAGTTGTTAATATATGATTTTGGATTTCAAAATAGATGCCTCGAAGTATACTTACTACTACGCCACACCTTAAATTAATTGGTGGCTAAAGCTGGGATATGATCCCGATCGAAAAAAAAAGTTGTGTTGATATGTGGGGAAAATGAGTCTCACCTTGTACGTCGAATCAGCTGTTTATTATACTTTTGCCATCCCTACCTCTCCTCTCTTAAACTAGTTTGCTTTTCACTACTGTACAGCCTGCCAAACAAGAACTATTTTTGTTTTTCTCTTCCTTCTTCACTTTCACACCATTAAAATAAAGTTTAAATAATATTTTATTTATTGTAATTTTATAATAATAACAATAAAAAAAATTTGAAAAAAATCATATAAAACAATACTCTCCTGTTGCTGAAGATTAGACATAGTCAATCGAAGGCATGGCAAGGCTAAAAAAATTATATCAATATTTTTTTTAAAAAAAATCTTAGCTTACGATAAGATTTAATTATGTAAAATTTTGTTTAATCTATTTAAAATCTCATCCTAATTGTAAATAATTTATTCACTTTCCTATCCTCTTTCATCTCACTTTCCTTTTTTGTATTTTTTTTCAAATCATTTGTGCATTCAGTACATTTTAATATGCTTGTTTTAATTTTAAACAAAAAAAATCAAGGCTTCAATATGACACTAAGTAAAAAGTCCACCGGACTGGCACTCGTATCTATCTGATTGTTGTGTCAATATCACACTGAGAAAAAGTCCACCGGATTGGCACTCGTATCTATCTAATTGTTGTGTCAATATGTCCCTGAGTAATGAGTCCTTCGGAATGGCACTTGTCTCGGTCTCATTGTTGTTGTTTGACATACCAAGTTGAGTAAATAACCATGGGGAGGATTTTAATTTGAAGGATCTTATTTTTTTAGAGTGGGAAGCTGCAGCATGGTTCCAAGTGGAGGAAACATAAAGTAGGGTAGTGCGGATTACTTGTTTCTAGAGAAGAGCTTAGTTAGCAAGAGTTAGTACTAAATTTCTGTGAATTAAGGATATACAGTTATGGATTTTGGCTGATTTTAGTCAATTATTAATTGTATATGAAGTTTGAAAGTGAGTTTGGAGTCTAGGATAATTCCTAAATATTTGACGTCAGAAACCAAAAGGATTTGATCGTTGCAAAATTGAGTTTTTTATTAGAAGGGGGAGAGGCCCGACCTTATCTAAGTATGAGAGCTTCAGATTTATTAGTGTTTGCAGCAATCTTTCTCATTACAATCCACTACCATATTTATTTTGGATGATTTTGTAATTTATCTATTTCGTTGTAAGGATTTTTCGAAATTGTTAAGGGAAAAAAAAAACTATTTCTGCTATCTCCATAGTATGTGTAGTACCTGTAAACGTATTCATATTTCAAAACATTATTTTGAATTAAATTAAAAGCAAATATCCACATCGCATTACAGCAACGCTTTTGTGGAATGGCTAACCAACTCCAACTTTATTCTTCTTAATACCAAAGCTCCGACTCACGGAAGTACAGTAGGTGCTGCTGCACTCATTGATCTTACTCTTTGCTCTGCCAACCTTTTTGGATGCAACACTACTTATGTTTTAGACAGCTCCTTCAACAGTGACCATTGCCCTATCATCACAGAATTTAATCTTCATAGCCCTCTTCAGAGGAATGTAAAAAAAGTAAATTGGCACTCAGTGATTGAACAAATTGAATCTACTTTATACAATATAGAAGAAAACAATATCAATCTCTCGTATACTATAGCTTATATAATTTCAAATAATACTCGAAAAATTAAAATTTCCAATAAATATTTCCCACCTTGGTGGAACTGGGCATGCAACAATTTTTACAAACTCAAGAAGTATTTCAGAAGGAAGGCCATACATAATATTTCTCCTCACCAATGGATTCTATACAAAAAATATTCCAGCAAACTCAGATTTCATATTAAAAAAGCCAAGAAAATGTACTGGGATAAAATATGTGACAACGTTAGCAATCCAAGACTCTTTTTTAATATATTGAAAAAATTATCTACTCAAGTGAATCCTGAATCAACTACAAATATTCTTCAAGTTCACAATAGATTTATCACTCATCCGCAAATTCAATCCAACCTTTTTGCAGACTTTTTTCAATCCAACATTATTCTCCACGAACCAATTCCTTTAGTTTTTCTCTCTAAAGATAATCTCTTTAATAAACCGTTCTATATATCTGAACTAAGTAAAGCAATAAAAACTTCCAGAAATACTACCCCAGGCGCAGACCAGATATCTGCTACTGTACTAAAAGGATTAAATCAGAGAGAAAAAACTATTGATCTCAAATATTTTCAACAATTATTTGATAACTCAAAAGTCCCACAATCATGGAAACATGCCATCATCCTTCCTATTCCCAAACCATACAAAGATAAAACTAAAACATCATCTTACAGACCCATTGCTTTAACTTCAGTTTTCTCGAAAACGTTTGAAAGAATTTTATCCGGTCGCATTACTCATTATCTGACAATTAATCAAAAGCATAATCCTCAACATTTTGGTTTTGTTCCTTTTAAGGACAGTAGAACTGCGACTTACCTTATTCATAAAGCAATAGTTGAGGAAAAAATAGGAAAGAAATATTTTGTGAGAATTAGCCTTGATATAAAAAGTGCTTTTGATTCTGTTTATATAGATGACCTCCTTTACAAATGTCTACAAATAGGTATAACTGGAAATATAGCTCTTTGGAATCATGAATTTCTCTCGAATAGATCTTTTTAAATTCGATGGAAGAACATTCTCTCAATAGAAAAAATTCTTTTTAAAGGTATCCCCCAGGGCAATATTTTATCCCCAATTTTATTTACCATCTACATGAATGATTTTTTTGAAACTTTGGATTCTGGAGTAAAATGTTCTATTTATGCTGATGATATTTTTATTTATTGTTCCCATCACTCTCTTAATACCATAAGTCGCAAACTACAAAATACCCTGGAAAGAATTACTCAGTTATGGTGCAATTATTGGAAACTAAATTTAAGTCATGAAAAAAGTACTATAGCAGAGCTTTCTAACAAAAGAATTCATACTTTTCCTAATGTATTATTGGCTGGTTACCCTCTCCCTTGGCAAACCTCTATCAAATATTTAGGAGTATATTTCTCCAAATGGAAACAAAATACTACCATCATGAACCAAATGAAAAATAAAGCTCTAAAAAAGATCAATGCCCTTAAAGGTATGCCCTACAAACATCATGGTCCGCGAGCTAATAATCTTATTCAGTTAATCAACAATAGCATCTGCAGTTCCATTTTCTACACTTGCCACATCATTAATAAATGGTCGGATCATCAACTAAAACCTTTCAATATTATTCAAACTAAAGCTCTCAGAATCGCTCTAGCTCTTCCTCAATGGACCCCTAATATTGTTCTTTTGAAATTGGTTGGACAAGAATTCCTCTCTGAAAAAAATTAGACGGCTGGCGCAAAAGTTTTTATTGTTCAAATATCTATTGGGAAATATTCCCCTATGCATCTGAATAAACAGGGTTCAATAAATCCAGCAATAATAGAAGATGACAAAAAAATGTGTTGATCATATTCTTAGAAATTTGAATACCGATAGGGAAAAGATAATCTCAATCCCTAGTCTAATCCATTTCACTGATATTCCTTGTTTAATTTATACGAATGAATTCTGCTTTCAAAACAAAAATCTACTAATCCCTATAATTAATAGCTCCTTTACTGAATTACTAGAACACAGATACCAAGATTTTTTCATATAATTGCTACAGATGCATCTAAAAACCCAAACATTACTTCCATAGCAGGTGTAACACGAACTACTTTCTTTTCTTATAAAACTAATCCAATCAACTCTATCTTCACGGCTGAAGCCCTAGCGATTTGTCAAGCTTTGGATGAATTAACAGAAATGCATAATGAATTGCTTATTCTTTCCGATAGCTATTCAATTTTATCTGCATTACAAAATTTCTTAATCCAATCCCCTAAGGTGATTCATAGATTGGTCAATGAGATTCTTATTCTTTCTCATTATAATATGCAGTTGGTATTTCTTTGGATTCCGGGTCACTCAAAAATTTATTGGAATGAACAAGCTGACAAAATCGCAAGATCTGTAACGGAATTTGATGTATATATCAACTGGATAGCTTCAGAAAACATCCATGCATACAATTACCATAACCGACTAGTAAAAACTAAAGGAAATTTTTATTGCAGCAAATACTGTGAAATTTTGGAGAACATATCTACCATTGATACTATCTCCAATTGGACAAATAACAGAAGAGAGGAAATTCTATTGATCCGATGTCTCAGCAAAATGATAATTACTCCTGGTCTTTTAAATAAATTTAATTTGCAGGATAATGTAGTAGGATTAATGATCTCGATCACAATCTTGCGCAAATTATACCTCCCATAAAAATGAACTCTGGAACTTTCTTCAAATAGATTCATGTTGCATTATCACTTTCAGAGATCTTTTACAGAAAGCGGTATTAAATAAGAAGAACTTTAGAGGTTTTTTTTACAGAAAATGAAATTCTTTGATATTTATTAATTTGAAATTATTTTATCCAGATGGGGATAATGGCCCTTGTTGCCCTACATCCTTTCTTAATTCAATCAACCAATCAAAACAAATATCTTAGCGGTACATCATTAATATAATCTGTGGTGTAATATAAATATAACATCCTGAGAACTATTGGACAAAGCAAAAGCTGGTATAAAATTATTCTGAATATACTCTCAGTTGATGAAATACTTTGATGCAGGTTAGATGAAAATCATCTAAAGCCATTGTTACTCTATATCCCACAAAAATATAGCAGTTACATGCATCTTAAATCATATAAACACGTTATTTGTACTTACTGCTAACTTAAAATAATTGACTCGTTATCCTTTTTAAATGCATGTGTGGTATTTGCTACAAAGTATTCAAAACTTAAATGTTAAAAAAAAAAAAAAAAACTCGAGAATTAATCATTTCTAAGAGAAAAGAATGTAGGAAAGCAGGACAGATGGATATTCTAACAACAAAATATGAAATAACAAGAAATTTATCATAGGGAATTTAGCTAAAAGGCATTTTTATTACAGTTGTGCTTGCAAAAAGATTATCTGATTCATACAGGAAAAAAGATTGCGGTATATGAAAAATATTTCTTTAATTGATGTATAGTTTTCTATATAATGAGCTAATTTAGGGACAAAGAATATTTTTCTAATATAATCCACACTGTGTCATATTTCCAGCATAGTCCTTTATCATCTCTTGTGTTTTAAAAATGAATTCCAGTGCACCAACAAAAGAAAAGGCTTGCGATTCTGACTATTCACAAAATAGTACATCAAAAATTGAATTGCAAATGCATACAGTGGAAAAGCGTAATGTTTGTGAAATTTGTAATAAGACTTTCTTGCATTTGGGGAACTTTAAGAGACATTTACGTATTCACACAAAGGAAAAACCTTATGCTTGTGAAATTTGTCTAAAGGATTTCTCACAGAGATGCGACTTAAAGAAGCATTTAAATATTCATACAAAAAAAAAGCCTTTTGTTTGTGAAATTTGCGAGAAAACATTCTCACAGGTTGGAAATTTGAAGGTACATTTACGTTTTCATACAAATGAGAAACCATATGCTTGTGAAATATGTCAAAAAGCTTTTTCGCAGAGTTGTGACTTAAAGAGACATTTACGTGTTCA
>BMAW01102935.1:0-18425 GCA_019974015.1 Nephila pilipes
ATTTTTTATATCTTCTCATATGAAAAGCGTTACTTATTCTTTTGTAAATTTCGATTGCAGTTTATTAAAATTTTCGAATTTAACGCAATATTTATTAGTTACTATATAGTGAATATATCTATAAGCTTTACAGTCATTAAATGATTAGGAACATTAAAATGGAATGATTCTTATACCAAAAACAAGTTCGAAGTATAAAAAACCTTGTTATTTTTATAGTAATAATTTTATTTTAGTGTAGTTATAAATGATAAGAACCTATGATTATCAAATATTTAATTTGTATTGTTTCCAAACCATTAAAAGATCTTCAACAAAGAAGAAAATGTTTTAATTATACTATAATTTATTTTATATAAATCTTTTCTCTCATGATATTATATATATGTGTGTGTATACAGCACATAAATGTGAAACATCAGGTGCACATTTTTTCTTTTGTACTTATAAGTATTTTTTTTTAAAGAAAAAGTATGTCTATTTATTATGGAAAACTAAACTTGGAAAAAGTTGCACAATTCTTTTTGCTGCATGTTATTACCATTAAGATTTTGCTCTATACTTTCTTCAGTATGATCTTTCCCAAATGAAACCTAAGCATTAACTATGAGTGTTTAAATTAAAATAAAAGTTTAAAACAATTTAAAATATACCTTATAACAGTTTGTAGATAACTATTACAATTAATTATTATAATGCAAATTGCAAAAATTAAATACGAGAGATAGGAATTTTAACTACTTCCGATTCAAAAATTTTAATGGAAATCATTTAAAAATTTGACTGTATAATCTACAAAATTCTGCCGAAAATATTTTTTTTGTAGTTGTCTTTTTTAACTGTTGAGAGTTTTACTGGAACAAAACATTTTAATGACAAGAATAAAGTATATATATATTAGATAATTGCATTTTTTATAACCTTGATAAAAAATTTCCCTTAAATATGTTGGAAACCTTAACAAAAGAAGCATTTTGAAAAAAGATTAAGTACATATTAATTATTTGAATTTGAAGAAATGTAAAATATAATGTGTTGTAAAATATAATAAAGAATGCTAACACTCAAACTATTGAACTTAAATTTGACTAAGAACAAATTTCTTATTTTTAAAAGCTTTCAAACTATATAACATGCTTCATCTATATAAAATGTTTTATCTGCAAATTAAAGCGACCCAATTTTAGTTTTGGTAAATTCCTAATTTAGCGTACTTTTTGGCGCGTTTTTAAAATCGCGCCAAAGTGGCGCCAAATGCGGAATTCTCAAAGTCTTAAGTCAGAATCGAGATGGCGTTTTGACCGTTGGACAAAAAACATGTTAACTGTGAAATATAGAAAAACATGAGCCGAAGCGGTAGAAATGTTAAAGGAACGGCGAAATTTTATCCGATTGACAAAAAACGTAATAAATCAGCATTTTGTGGCAAATATTAAAATAAGAAATAGGGTAGATCTTAATTTTACTTAAAACAATAAAACTTAGATAAATATATTTAAGATTGTATAAAATAAATAAGATTTTTTTTTTAATAAATATACTTATAAATAACATAACTACGAAATGTTGAAAAAAGATAAGAAAATACGGTTAAATTATGACCGAAAGACAAAAAAACACAGTAAATCAGCATTTGTGGAAGACATGAAAATAATTTTAAAAAACGTGAAAAAAGCACTAACCTTATGATGGAGGGATGTCCGTGATCAGGCGGGTAAATTATGACAATCGCGTGAAGGAAATCTCTAAACATATCATCATTCACAATGCTTTCTTCGGCAGTAATTAAATTAGTAATAAATTAAAAAGTAAAATAATTAAGTAATATAACTAAATAAATTTAAAAGTAATATAATTAAGTAGTATAACTAATAAATAATATAATATTAATAAGAAATATAATATATAGATAATACAGAATTAGAATAAATCAAATATAAATAGTATAATATAATAAAAATAAAAATTAATTAGAATTAAATTAAATCAAATAAAAATAGTATAATATTATATAATTGAGAATTAAAATTCAAATATATATAGTATAATATAAATAAGAAATAAAATTTAAATATATATAGTATAATATAAATAAAATTGAAATATATATAGTATAATATAAGTAAGAATTAAAATATATATAATATCGCCTAGGCTAAAAATTAAATAATATATAAAATAAATAAGAATTAAAAATATATATAGAATAATATAATATAAATAAGAATTAGAATAAATCAATCGTCAGAATAGAAACGAGATCCCCTTTCATAGTAGGGTTGCCACAAAAATACGATTCTTTGGATTTTACGACTTTCTGGTACTTTTCTGGCTGGGTTACCAGATTGGCAATTTATCGCCCATTTGAATTTTTTCTCAGTCGCCAAAAGTACGCTAATTTAAGATCCACCCTTAGTTTTTTGTTGCCAATACAAATAAAAAATACAGAATGTTTATATTAAGGCCTACACTTACCAAAGATATTTTAAAAACTTTGAAGTATGCTTTGGAATTCCACGCAGAGCATGGATATTAAAAATTATGTGTAATAATAATGTAGCGTTTAACTACTGATGGCGATGAATTACTGAAAAAGGCGTAATTCTTGTGAGCAAAGGGTTACCGTCTCTAGGGAGAAGGGGAGTTGACCTTCGAGGGGATTCGAATATCTATCTCCCCACTCTACACATATTATACGGGTTGACCTTCGAGGAAGAAGTTCTTTGATTAAAAAAAAAAAAAAAAAACTGGCTTTAGAGAAACGTATCTCACTGAAACGTAAAAACGTTTAGGATGGAAGGTGTTATTTTAAAATCATTTTTTATCAGAACGCAAAGCATCGCTCTGATTTGTAACTTCATATCTTTCATAGTAATGAAAATTTTCAAAAGGCAATAATATAAGTTTCAAAAATATGACACAATATTCATAGAAAGAGCGCATAAAAAGCACATAATGAAAGTGTGTGTTTCATTTTTACAGAGCAACATATTATATTGAAATTTAAGTATGGATATTTTAAATGTATTTTTAGTTATACCTAATTTTAAAACTAATTATTTAAGTAATCTGAAAGTAAAAAAATTACCCAATGATAAAATACAGTACTCTTTAAGATAATTTACTAAAATAATAGTCACATAGAACATAATTAAAAAAACAGGGTAGATAAATGCATTTCCTCCAAGTAATGACAGTGGAGTATCATGTCACTGAGTAAATAGCGTTGTGGAATATGATTTCATAACGTAATAGGATTATGAAATATGAATCCACTACGTAGTAGTGTAATACTCTTTAATTTACTGGTTCATAGACTTCTGGGATGATACTGTCCAACAAGTAATATAAGCAAAACAACAACAGTAGTATAATGCACCAAGAGGGTGCCTTAGAATTACTCGCGATTTTCTATTCCCTTACCTCGGGGACTTGATGGTAAATATAATTGCATGAAATTTCAATTTCTTCACAACCAAAATGAAAAGTGATTAGGTAAATTAGATGAAGATAGAAATGAAGTGAATTTAATTAGAGGATAATGATATATAAATATAATAGAACTGAAGAAAATGGAGGGGGATAGGAGCTAACATCAAGCTGTTAGTTATTAGCAAATTATACTGAAATATCATAATTAGTCTTTCAGATAGAAGTGATTCTCAGTCTTTGTTCAATGGGGTTCACGAATAATGCGACTAACTTTTCGGAATCTAATTCCCAATTGAAAATATTCTATAAGTTTTAGTTTGGTTTTATCAACGTCACACGAGAAGGAACGCAAGGGCTATTGACGACGGACTTCGTAATTTTGAACCTTGTTCAAGTGACGAGGACAACACATGAGCTGGCACCCTCCTCTCCTAACTTCCACGCTCCACCAACGAGGGACTTCGAGCCTTGATAGATTTAACGTGCATCAGCCCCGGCTGCACGGCGAGTCTTGAATTGCATCAAGGCTCGAACCCACGGCTCGATGTAAACCGCCGGCCGCGAGTCCGCGACCACAAGTCTTAGAACAAAGTTACGAAACTACTGTATGTCAGAATCGTTGGAATTCGAACACGTGATTTGGTAAAACTTCATATGTAAATCATAATCTAGGATTGTTGAGTTAAGTGGGACTCGAGAGAAAGCGACCTTATCTAGTCTTTTAGGATTAATAAATATTTTATCTTCAATGTTTCTTCAATTGTACTTCAACAATTATTGATTATTTGGTCAGAGGGAAAGATGCCATTGGAATAAAATAATGAAGAACGTGCGTTAAAAGGAACTCGTATAAAGTTTCGAGTTTTATATTAAAAAATGTGAAGTGTGGTCCAAGAAAAAAAATAATTAAAAAATTTACAAAACTTATTTGCATGAAATAGGAAAAAATACACTTCTCATATATGAATAGTAATATTAACAAACAATACATAAATATTAACTCAAAGAAAATCAAAATTGATGTAACATTATTTTGGTTATTTTATATTAAAAAACTTATATATAACTAAATTTAAGTCTTTATTTATTTATTTTTATGCATAACCACATTTATTTGAATAATCTTTTTTTTGTGATACTGTAAATTAAGTGTGTATATTTTCGATATTATTTTAAGATACATTCTCTAATTTATTTATTTACATTATTTTTAGTTTTACTTGGTGCTAAAATTTGGTGTGCTGAATTTTAAAAAGTAAGTTTGGCTTTATATATATATATTTGGCATCAAATATTGGCCTCTCAGTAAATTTTATTTATGTGTAAAATATGTTTGACGATGTTGATTAAAATAAGACACATAAGTGTGGGACTTCCCCCCCTCCCCCATCCTCCATAGTCAGGGCATGCACCCAACTGACCTACTCTAGGCACACCGCTGCCGAAGTAACAAGATCATGGGATGAAATCCGAACGCAGCTAGTTTATGGAATTTCATCTAAAATTACAAGTTTGTAAAATATAATCAATAATTAGTATGAGATTGGAGTATGAATTTAATTAATAGGGTAGTTTATTACGTTCCAAAATTAATAGGAAAATAAATGTATTAAAAATAATAGGATATATTTAACCTATTACCAAATTAGAACTAATACAATAGAACCTTATTACTTATAAAAGTATCAGTTTGGCACACCTCTACTCTGAATCTATGTTTTAATTATTAGTTTGATGATCAAATGAGAGCATATTATTGATAGAGATTCACACTTATGAAAAATGAAGTTTCCCACTGGTACAAAAAATATGATACAGATTTTATATGTATATGTGTTTATTCAGCTGGTTAATTGTCTAGGGGTTGCAACCACTTTGAGGGGTAAAATACGTGGGTGTTAATGAGGACAAGTGATTATTCCCAAATTCTAAAGCCTGATGGTACGTAAATGGACAAATACAATTATAACTACAAAGACACTACTATGAAGTTCAAAAACATAAAACACCTTAATTCCAATTCTCTAAATATCACGCTTCAGTCTTTTCCGCATGACACACACACATACATATATATAAAAATTGCTAATGACCCGCTGTATAACCACGTGATAAGTTTGTGTAGATTTTGAAAATATAAACTTTATATTTTCGATCGTGATGATCGTACAGAATTGAGCATGGAAAAATGATTGATTCTATTTAAAAGGACGTACGTATAGGCACTCGATATAAATTCTGTAACTGCTTAGAAAACCAATTTATTTGAGTTCTATTGACTCAGTAAGTATTCATAATGGTTACGGGATTTTAGAATAAGTACAATGTTTCATGGACTGAAACCATAAATTATTTGGACTTTTTTTAAACACTTTTATTACACTATACTAGAATTTAATCCTTAAGCATAGAGATATAAATTTTAAGAAACTTGATGATTTTTTATTTGTTCTGCAAATTACTGTTTAATATTAACTTCAGATTATTTTTAAATTATAGTGTTTGTTCCACCTCAAAGAAATAGTAATTTTCATTTTTCATCTGTATTCTCAATTCTAAATAACATATGTAATGGTGTAGGGTTGGAAGGAAGGGTCGACATTTCTAAAACAATTTACTTTATTGACTGCTCCTCTACAAGTCTGTCCTATCTCCCCTCTCTCCCCCTTTCTTTCACTCTCTCTCTCTCTCCCTCTCTTCTGAAAGCTTATACAATACATATATATTAGTCTTAATTCGCATGATCACGTTCTCTTCTTCGGAAAAAGCTTTCCAATACAAATAATTGTTTGAGGACTGAAATTTCCCCAAGAGGACTGTTAATGACAAGGTCGCGGATAGACCCGTCACACATCATATATCAATAGTATATTCAAATATGTATAATTTCCTTGCAGAAAAATAGTTAATATTGATTCACGAAAAAAACGTATTAGTTCGTTTGAATAAAAAAACGTATTAGTTCTGTTATAAATATTTTCAAAATAAAGTTCAATTCTCTGTTTAGGTGATATATGGTTTTCTTTAGATGTATTTGTCTTTGGAGAATTTTTTTTTTATTAATGTTTCTTAATGTCTTCTTTGACTCAATAAGTGAGTTACAATTTTGTAATTATGAAACTATAAATACTGAAGCGTAAAACATTTCCTCCAGCAAATAATTTTTATTCAAAAACTTATTTACATATTCTTAAGATATCTTAGAAGAAAATTAACTCAATTTATATTTCATTTGAGGAAAGGTAAGGAAAAATATGTCTGACCATTTTTGTTTTTTTACGTTTTATTTGCAACAAATTTCTGTTTCATAGTGTTCTTAGCTTATGGAAATTAGATTGGTGTTTACTTGCTTTCGAAATTGGATGATGATGAGGTCAGATGACTTTCGAAATTGGATGATGATGAGGTCAGATAATTATTTTTTTAAAATGATAATCTGAACTAAAGCAAATTGAAGTATTTATACATTTTTGGAGTTACCTGCGGAGAATTGCTTTTTATATAATGCTTATCTTATCATAGAGTTTGTTCTTTAGGGTTGTGGTAACATTTTTTAGTGTCTATTATTAAAATAAATTATAAGTTTTGTGTGATAAAATTTTAAATTATGAAATATTTATATGCAGGTTTTTATGTTTAAAGTCTTATGAAATAAATGTTTTTCCAGGAAGAAAATTGTAGATCTCTCTCTCTCTCTCTTTGTTAATTCCTTCAAAATTGCAGAACATATATATATATAATGATTTAACTTAATTTACATTAATTTCTTACTTAACTAATTTAATTTACTAAATTTGCCCATTTTCTCCTTTAAACGATAATGTTCATTCGTATTTCCTGATACAATTCCTATTCTTTTTAATTAATTCAATCACGCGTTCTTAAAAATTTGCTGACAATGCTCTCTTTCCATCGAAACAGACCTGTAGGGATGATCCCTACCAGACTTTGGGTCTATACTTATCTTCCCTGGAAGTCCCTCCATTCAGACAGTTTGGACTCTGACGTTTAACTGAATTTTCCCTCATATAAATAGTAAAACACAGCAAAAAATGCGCTCTTCTCTTCTTACTGCTCTTATACTCCTCTCATTACCTTACTGCTGTTCTCTTACGATTGTCCTCTCTCTCTAATAATCGTTTGAAAATTGTATGGTAACTTCGCTTCGGCCAGGTGGCCGGAGCCCGACTAAAGTCTGCTACAATAATTAAATAAAAGTATTTCGGCCGTATATGGACTGATTTATTAATATTGATCAAATTACGTTACATTTAGTCGACAGGATCGTTATATATATATATATATATATAAGGTGACCAATTTTTTTACTATGAAAAGGAAATCAGACATTTTATTAATTCAAACAAAAATACACTAATTACGTTTACGTCCCTTTTAATTATTTAATTAAACGAGTATTTTCCCATGAAATGAATATATTTGTCAATATATAATTTTCTAACAAAATATTGGAAATTTCGGAGCAAGAAATATCCCTCATATTGAATTTTACGGTAAGTGCCTCAGCCAGAGTATCAACATTCAATCTTGATTTCTCACTTGTCTAAAAATCATTACGAAACGAAAAAACTCTTTAAACTGCTGCATTAGTTCCAGGGAAGCACAGCGTAAATTCATCTCGAATTATTAAATTTCATATGGAATGAGCTTATTTTGGAAATGGTTAAATATTTCTACCCATCTTTTATCAATTTCGATATGTTGATTTTCCCTTTGTTCTAATTCATCAGAATTTAAATATACATTCAGTCCTCTTAATTTCTTCAAACAGACAATTGTCATCTATTTTAACATCAAACATTTCTTTCGATAAGAAAGCAACACAATTTTCAATATCTGCCCAATTTACTTGCGATCAAATCAAGAAACACCACTAAAAACTGTTGCATCCTGTGATATTGGTTTCAAACCATTCTCCGACATATTATATATATTCTTTGGTGTCATTTTCCTTGATGCTCGGATTTGATTCCTCCGAGTTTAACAATTTTCTTTTTATTATTAAAGGAATAAATTTTTCTTCAAATCACGATTTATGTTGAAGGATAAAATCGTTGAAATAAGACTAACTTCTGTAGCTGAAATATGTTCACCTTCAATCTTTTGAATCGTTTTGTGGATAATAGGTGCAGTGTATATTTGGAAAAAAAAAAACATTTTGAAGCGACTTTAAATACTGAACAATCAGAAGGCTTATCCTTTTTTATTTCTTGTATAAAGAGAAAATATGTATGACTGTAAAGTGCATAACTTAAGTATTTGCTTTTAATCTTGTGGAGTACTAATTGCTTGTATTCTTGTGAATGTAGAATGCTTGATTTCTGGATTCATTCAGACATTGGTGATTTCAAGGTTTATTTTTACTTCGATTGAATTCTTGCTATGTGTTTCTTTGTAAAAGCAGTTCTTTATTGTGTAACGTTCGTGAGAAATGTGTATATTGCTCATTTGAAAAAAAAAAAACTTTCTTCTTTAATGCTTTATACATTTAATAGCTTTATGACAGAACATAACTGACAATTGTTTGATGAGAGAAGATTCTTCTCCCTATTGTTGAATTATATAAGTCAATTAATGTTTATGCTATGAAGACAATATTTTTTGGATAAACTTCCTCTTGGCATCATTAAATGTTGATTACAGGTTAACTCTTATTTTGTGGCCTTCAATCGATCAAAAGCAAAATAGTAATAAGGATTATTAGGATTGAATGGCATGTGATCCTGAATTCAAAATCCATCTTTGTGGGAGCATAAAACTTTAAGTTAGACTTTGTTATTTATTACAGATGAATTATCAACATTTACATAAACTGCTGTTTGTAGAAAATGCAACACCATGAAGGAATCATCAGAATCAAATGAAATTCGCAGCAAATGTCAATTATAGGATATTATGCAAATTAATAAAGTTTCAGAGCCATCGCGCGTGCGCGGCGCGCGCAGCGCCCTCTGAATTGATGCTGAAAGCGTATAAATAAAGTGCTGTAGCGGGACGTTGAAAAAAGTCTATGATTATTTGTTAGTGGCAAACGTTTAGTGAGACCTGAGTATGCCTCCACGACGGAAGAATAAGAAATTCAAGCAACTTACGGAGTTTGAACGAGGGAGGATAATCGGCCTTCGAGAAGGAGGATTTTCCTATCGCGCAATAGCAGCTCGTATGCAGCGGAACAGTTCCACAGTGATGCGAGTTTGGAAGCAGTGGACCGACGAGCACCGAACAACTCGAAAAACAGGCACTGGACGACAGAAGGTGACGTCAGAGCGCGATGATCGACACCTGCTCCGCATGGCGGTGAATGATCGCACAGCTTCCTCCAGGCAGCTGGCAGCACGTTGGTCTACTGCTACAGGTGTACAATTGTCGGCTTCGTCAATTCGTCGTCGTCTGCTGCGCCGTGGATTGCGTGCAAGGGTGCCTTTATACAGGATTCCCCTCACGGCGAATCATCGACGGCTGCGTCGGCAGTGGGCTCTTGAGCACAGAGACAGGCGAGCTGATTGGCACCAAGTTGTCTTTTCAGATGAATCACGCTTCAATTTGTGGACCCATGATGGCCGTGTTCGTGTTAGACGTTATGCCGGTCAACGCTGCCTTCCTGAGTGTATTATTGAACGACTTAGTGGTCGAACACCCGGAGTTATGGTCTGGGGTGCGATTTCGTATCATGGACGATCCAATTTGATACGAATTGAGGGTAATCTCAATAGCAACAGGTACGTCCGTGAAGTGCTACAGCCCGAAGTCGTTCCTTTCCTTCAAGGCATCCCTGGAGCTATCTTTCAGCAGGATAATGCACGCCCACATGTTGCGCGGACTGTTCGAGACTTCTGTTCAGCACAACGCATGCAACTTCTTCCTTGGCCTGCTTATTCACCGGATATGTCGCCTATTGAGCACGTGTGGGATATGGTTGGTCGGCGTCTCGCTCGTGATCCGCGTCCTGCAGTTTCCAAAGACGAACTTTGGTTGCGCATACAAGCGATATGGAATTCTCTTCCTCAAGCAGATATTCAACATCTGTTTGACTCCATGCCACGTCGTATAGCAGCACTTATTGCAGCGCATGGTGGCTGCACCAAATACTGATTTCGGACGCTTAATTTGTTTCTTTTGTTTTGAAAATTTCATCATTTATTTGTATCAGTACAAGTCGTTGCTGCATTAAATTTCATTTGATTCTGATGATTCTTTCATGGTGTTGCATTTTCTACAAACAGCAGTATACATAGAATTGCAGTTGGAAAATGTAGCAAAGTTGGCAATTGCAAAATAAGTCAATAAAGCTTGTTAGGTGAACTATTAAAAAAAAGAAAATGTATCTTCATGTAATTAAATTTCGTGTTATGAAAATAGCATTATTTTGATTCCTTTTTTTTCTTCTCTGCCCCCCCCCTCCCATCCTCCTTAAACATTTTGCTGATGAACATAATATGAAATATTTATTCTATATATTAATGTAAATGATGCAGGGGTATTTTATTTCTATGAAACCTTTTTTTCATTTTAGATAAATTAGTTTTTTCAAAAAGAGATATTTTCAAATCTTAAAGGAATGCTAAAATGCTTTAAAATTTCAATGTGATTTAATAGATTCATACTTATATCAAAAAATTAAAATTTATTATGGGCAGTAAGGATATTCTTAGTATTTTCATTAGGCAAGATTTGGAAATGTGAATTTAGGTGCAACATAATATAGAAAGAGAGAAGAGAGAGGGCGTAGAGCCTGTAGAGGGCGGATTTATGTAAAGGGGTGAGTTTGTGATGTCATACGATCCCCTCAGGCAGATCAGACTAATTCTCTGAACGGAGCGGACATACTCGAGAAAGTTGTGAATCGCGGGGTGATTGAGTGCTAATTGTAAACTGCACAGATCACCAAAGTAACGTGACAGTAACTGTGTCGGCTGAATAAATTAAGTTGTTATTAAAAAGTATGCAAAAGCTGTTAAGTTTAGAAGTTTGAAAAAGTATTTAAGTGTAAAAGTTTAGCAAAAAGGTGAAAAATAAGAAGAACCTTAAGTAAAGGTTAAAGTTAAGTAAAAGTTAAAGTAGAGGTATTTTAGTTTAGTATGATCGTGATGATATATGCGTCAAAAGAGAAGAAAGAAGTTTTCTAATATATACTCGTGGACAAAAAAAATTAGCGCACCATTAAGGTGTTGTCAAAATGAAACGAAATTTTACATACGTTATGATTACTTTTGATATAGGTAAATGATTAGAAAATCAAAGAAAAGGGATCATTTATTTCAGAGAATAAGGAAAAGAATAGAGGATTTAATACCCTGTTGAACCCCCTGCAGCGCGAATGCACGATGCGTTACGATCAGGCATTGAGACACAAGTTCTGTATGATGTCTTGAGACATTTCCTTCCATATTTGCTGTACCCTTGCCTCTAGTTCGTTCTAACTCGTGGATGCCCAACTCGCCGTCCCAAACGATCCCAGATATGCTCGATTGGAGACAAATCTGAGGATCGCGCAGGTCAAGGAAGGGTTAGTAACAGTGCGGAGACAGTCTTGTGACACCCTTGCCGTGTGAGGTCGAGCATTGTCTTGTTGAAAAATGGTTTCTGGGAGCCATCACATGAATGGAAACACACGTGGTTGCAGAATGTCACGGACATACTGCTGGGCTGTCATGGTGCCATGGATCAATACTAGGGGTGACCGTGTATTGTAGGCAATAGCATCCCATACCATCACACCAGCTGTGGGAGCGGTTCCATTCCGCTGCAATCCAGTTTCCTCGTGCGCGGCACCACTCCAAACGGAGTTGTAAATGGGTGGGCGTCAAGGGCAGTACACGTAATGGGCGCGGCGATCCAAAATGTCCTTCAGCCAGGCGCCTTCGTATGGTTCGAGAAGACACAGGGTGCTCTAGTGAAGGTGTTACTTGTGCCTAGATGGCTGCCGATGAAGCAGTTGGCTGTACGCGTGCATTTCTTACGATGTGGCGGTCTTGTCGAGGGCGTCCTGAGCCTGGTCTTCGTGTAAATGACATCTCTCGGATCCACTGGTTCAACACTTCCTCACAACACAATCAGAGCGGCCTAATTGACGAGCTACTGACCTAGCTGACCACCCAGCTTCCATCATGCCGATGATTCTCCCCCCTCTCTCAAACTGCGACAGCTGCTCATATTGTCTTCGAAAACGGCGTAATGGCATGTCTACCTCAGCTCTTCCTTTGTAAATGATTCAGCACACTCAAACAAGCTTTGGTTACCTGTTTTATACTCCATGGAGAACGACGTTAAACGCCCTCTACCGGCTATACGTAATGCGCAATCACGCTGCATTTCTAATCATTTGCATATCTCCCCTACATGTACCTTCATGCCAAGTTTCGTTACGATACAGGAATTATTTCTTGGTGCGCTAATTTTTTTGCCCTTGAGTGTATATATATATATATATAATGGTGTATTTTTCATTTTGTTGGTTAACTTTCTCACAGGAATTTTTCACATATCTTTACTTTATCCAAGAAAGTGTTAAATTAGTGTTTGGTATTAAATTATTGGTATGGTATTATTATTATTATTATTATTTATTCTTTTAATATTTAGGTTGAAGTCATGGCTGAGTCATTTCTAGAAGCTGTTAGAGTGTTCTTTAGGCTACTTTCGGTGCCCTATGTTGCTCAAAAAATGAGTGAATTTGTTCAACAAAATCCCAACTGGAATAACAACGTATGTATAGAAATTATAATTATTTGAATAGTTTTTACTTAAAGAATAATACCAACATAAGCTTATTTACTGTTATTCTTTGCTCTATTTTTTATAAGGTATGCTTTTTTTTTAAAAAAAAAAAAAATCTTAAGTGCATCCATAACAAATAATTTGAGTAAATACATCTCTAATTATAGAACGATGCTTTTGTTAATTAATGAATTACTCGTAGTTTGTTATGGGAGTGCAAGCACTTTTTTTTTATTCTCAAAGATTTAAGTAACTCAATGGGGATTAGTTTCATAGCTATGCTCAACAAAATGTCATGAAAGTTTTGAAATATTGTAGAAAAACATAAAACTCTCGTAAGTTTACATCAGATAAAGAGAGTGCAGTTATTAGTGGATTGAGTTTTGAGGGATGTAGAGCAACAAAAGGGCATGTGAGAGATGTGAGCACGTTTTATGTTCATATTTCGTATCATTTTTTGCTTTGTTTTCGTTTATGTTATAATCTAAGAGGAAATTATCAATAGATTACAGAACTATATCTCTTGGTTGCAATTCTGGCTCACTGACAGGAAAATTAAAATGAATGCATCATCTACACAAAAGAACTGTATATAGGGAATTTACCTTCAGTCACCATTTTCGATCAGTCCATCCCCTGGGTCAGTGAATACGTATACCTAGGGTTGTTTCTAGACATTAAGTAGACATTTTCCCTCCACATCCAGTAATCTAACTTATTGTGTCATACATTCTTCCTCAGATGCTAAGATTTTTTCGTGCAATACTTTGGGAGTTAATGAATAAAGAAATTAAACTTATTGGTAAAACATATTTTTGACCAGATTGCTACTATTATGAATTTTATGCGTGAAATAAGTAAATAGAATAAAGAGATATATTTTCAGGAGTATATGTAAAATTCAATATCAACTTGTAAGAGAACTGTTTTTTGAAAGATCACGTTTTATTATTTGAAAGATCACGTTTTATTATTTGAATGTGTTGATTGTGTTATAGGCATTGCACTTTGTTTATTATTGACGAGTTTATTACAATCTTTTTTTAATTGATATTTTTTACAAAAATAAGTAATGATTGCCATTATTATCTCCTACAGCTGAATGAAGTGCCAAATATATTGGAAATTTATGTAGAAGGGATTATTGAAGCAATCAAGAGAAGAATGATAAATCGAGAAGCTCTGGAACAATTGCGCAAAGAATACGCAAAGCTTAGTGAAAAATTTGACAGTCTCAAGAAGAGATGCGTGAAAGAAGGGGAAAGGCCGAAGATATTCGTGAAAGAAGATGAAAGACCGAAGAAGATATTCGTGAAAGAAGAAAAAGAAGATGAAAGACCGAAAAAGATATTCGTGAAAGAAGAAAAAGAAGAGGAATGTAAAAGAGTATTGAGGAAAAGATTGGTGAAAGTAGAAAAAGAAGAGGAATGTAAAAGAGTATTGAGGAAGAGGTTTGTGAAAGAAGAAAAAGAAGAAGAATGTAAAAGAGTATTGAGGAAAAGACGTAAAGCATAAAAAGAAGGTAAGAAAATGTTAGTGTCTCCTTTTTCTAGAATTGCTTATCATTGACTGAATTATGAGAGATGTGGAGCAAATTGCTTATCAGTATTAGTAAACATTCGATACAAATTATATTATACTTTCAGTGCAAATTCTGTTTATTATTTTATTACAGGTTAATGAGAAAGCTGAGCTGGAAGACTAAAGAAAATTTTGTAATACCAGAAACTAAAGCTAATGATGTAATACTGTAACTAATTTGGAAAAAATAAAAACCAGCTCATTATAAGTATTTTTCTTTTTTCTCTCTTCCACTTCTTAAGGAAATGGTGTATATTGTGTGTTAGTTTATAGGGGATAGTAAGTTATCCAAAAGGCGGTGAATCAGTATTTTAAATATATAGTCGATAGTTCAATGAAGAGAATAGTTTTCACTTCACTTTATTTTAATAATAAAGCAGCAGAACGAGAGCACTTAGTGTGCTGCGGCTCGGTATGAGCGGAGGTGGTAGAGTGTGAGTTAAATAGGATACAGAGGGCTCCCGCAGTAGCTGTAATGTGTTTAAGTATTGATGACATTAATAATCATTTACTACATAATTTAAAATTACGATTATTTTGATAATCAGTATAAAGGAAATTCCACGATAAACTATTTACTTCTGTTTGAATGTAGTCGATGCTTTTAAGTTAGCTTTGTTTAAAACTCTTTTACGTGAACAATGTTATTCTGCTCAATCGTTCGATGAACATTTTACAATTTTTGTAAAAAGAAGAGGATTGGAAATTATGTGAATGTAAAACTTGCGAAATAGTTTTTAAAAAGTAATTCTGTTGAAAAGAATTTCTCTACTTGCATAGGCGATATATTCCTGCTAATGAAGCATAGATGACACTTGAATTTTATTTAAAAATAACAAAAGCAATATGCTTTATTTCACATCTGCTAAAGTTGTGTGAATGATATATTCTCATTTTAGAATTTTCCTAATATTTTTCAATGTCCTTGTGAATGATTTGAAACAAAAAGATTAATCGGTATAGAAGGAGGTGAAGAAAAAGAGACTACAAAATAACATTATAAAACTGAACAGTTTTTTTTTTCAGGTACTAAACAGTTACTTTTGAAAGAAAAAAAAATCCTGCATGTTTGTTGTCCTTTATTTGTTTATTCATTTGAAGGCTAGTAATTTACCTCCTAAAGTTTCATAAGAAATGCTTCAAAAAATTAATCCTCTTATTTTTTTTATAGGCAAACAAAAATGTTTTAAAAAAAAACTAATTTTATATCATAAGAAACCTCTAAGAAAAACCAAGATTATGTAAAATGTGCAGTTTATCCTAATTTCCTCACTCATTGAAAAAAAAAATATTTCTGCTGAAAAAATATAAATATATGTAATCTTGCAGTACCTACTCTCCAGTAATATTTTTCTCTGTTATATCATATTTATAAAAAAGATGAAATAACAGAAAAATCTCCAACTTTTTTGGCACTAACTAAAGTGAATTTTTGACAATTTTGGATTTATATTGCAATCTTTTGTACATAACATACAGAAACACTTGCATAAAGCATATTTCCAGTAATAAAAATATAAATGCAGGGAAGTTAAATTTATGCTACCTCACTACAATGCAAAAAAAAGGAAAGGATATCAAATTTTGTATTACTTAATAGCTTTAACTTTCATGAGGTGCTTTATAACTATTTATTTTAAAAACCTTTTCATCCCTGATCAACAATGGAAAACTTTAGTAATACATACTAATCATTTATTTGTAATGAATTCATAAGAACCGTTTTTCTTCAGCATTTGAATGGTAAGTAAAACAACCTGCGATGCAACTTCTAGAAATAATAAATAAAAATTAATGAAAATGATAGATACTATTGCAAACTTCATAAACTAACGATACAATTTAAAAATTTATTTCCATTATTCAACAGCAAGTAATTCGAAAATTATGATATACTCGAACTTCTTTAAAAACTAATGGAAGCCTTGCATCAAGAAAAGTCAAATTTTATTCCTTTTCTGTAATATTCTAACATATCAGCAATTACACTGTCTTATTCTACGCTGATCTCAGATTCTTCCTGTTCGTTTAAATGTTGATATCGGATTCCTCCGATCCAAATCCCTTTTTCCCCGATAGAAAAATCCCTACTCTCTTAGGATTTTCCTGTCTCTGGACAAACGAAAAATATACATTCTTAAATGTAAGGTCCTAGAAGGTTCTATCGCTTAGAGTTCTCGAGAAATGTCGCCAACCTACGTATCAGCCTTTCTTCCAGTATATTTTCATCTTATCTGTAAAACTTTTTTTCCCCACCACAATAGTTGTTCAGAGAAGGCAACATATTCCCAAATTTTTACGCAACAATACATTGTAAAATAATTTGAAATCCAAATGTTTATTATTAAATTACATAGAAGCGATATCAGATATTCGGTATCAAAATGGGGGCGCAGAAAATTTGCTAAAATTCCTTAAAAAATGAATTTTGGGTAGGAAACACTTGATGCATGGCTAGTTTTGTTAAAATACTTCTATAAATACTCATTTTTATCATGTCAGAATACCCCTTATTTATCTTTACTTAATAAGGCTACGACTTGGAAATATTCCATCATGAAAATCGTGTACTGGAATTAATCCAATGACGGTTATAAGTATCATTATGTTATTCGATTATGTAAATTAATAGTTGAACTCTTGGAATAACTTTTATAAAATTGCAGATGAAGATATTATACATGAAATTGACGCGTTAAAATTTGGGCTTAGAAAACATCATAGATGACATAACGTAGATAGTTTCCAAGATTTGTTCAAATAGAGAACTTTGTTAAAGAGGATATGCTTTTTTCCAGTAGTTAGAAAAAGTAAGGAGATATTGAAATAATTCAGAAAAAGTAAGGAGATATTGAAATAATTCTTAAAGAATCCCCCATTCTCATTGTTGGAGAGCCTACAATAAACAGGCATGGCCAACCCGCGTACCGCAAATGACCCCCTTGGATTCAACCTGCGGTCCGCGGAGCTGGGTCATCTGAATGAAAATTTAAATTCTTACTGTACATAAAAGTAAGTACACAAGAACATTCCATCATGAGTCATTCGTATATCATATCCCATTACTATAGGGATATCTCAGTCTATTAACTCGACTATCGTCAAAATTTTTCGTTTATATGCTTGTTCAGAAACAAAGTTGAGTTCATTTTAAAATGCTTGTGGACCATCTTGCGTGAGTGAGGGATACCTAATGTATACCAAACCAGCAAGCCCATTTGAGAGGGTAGGTGTTCATTACTAGACGCGGGGAGGGTCAGTGTTGTCAATAGCCCTCTTCGTCAGAGGCTTTCCTTCTTCATGTAAGTGCGGTAATCATGGCTCCGAAGAATCCTAGTGATATTTTTCTTTCCATTTGGATTTACACTCTTTGGAAAGTATGGGATACCCTAGGGATCTTTTTCCCTTTTCGTTCCTCCTTCTTGTCAAATATTTTTTCTTTCTGTGTTTCTTACGTCTGTATCACAGAAACGCATAGTTTGGCGCAGCATGGCCAGAGCGAGAATAAGAAGTAAAAATGGTATAAAGTGCAATCATTTATGTATAAAAGTTGTGTGATGTTATACTCTGTTTTCAGGTAATCAAAGATATATATATATATAACACATCGATCAATAACTCCCGAGTCTAACATTGAAAACAACATTTTTTTTGCAAAATTTTTTTTTATTCAT
>BMAW01102937.1:0-23710 GCA_019974015.1 Nephila pilipes
TATACTTATTTTTGAAAGAATAAAATTTCAAATAAAAGTAGTATATTTGAAAACTACACCACTATTTTAGATGGAATACTTTAACTATATATTTTTATTGTTATTCCAGTGTGAATACGTTCTACTGGCTAATACTAGAAACGGCGCTCGACAAAGAGCAGCCGTGAATTAATGAAAAAGGTAATTTGCTGGTTGTACATGAAATGATGCAATCAGTTACATAGAATAACCCTGAAGTAACTTTTTTTTTTAAATTGGGAAACTTTTTTTTTTTTAAACGTAGACTTTACAAAATATTATCAGCAGTTTTGATACAACATGTAATATTAAAAATAATTATGAATCTATTAACTGCATAAAAGATAAAGAAATTTACTTTATTTATAGTTACGACTATATATATATATGAAGATTTGTTTAGTACTTTGGCTTAAATGGTTTAATTAAGGTTATGTAGGCTAATTTCAAAGAATTAAAAATTAAAAGATCGCGAAATCTCTCTCTATATATATGTGTTATTTGGAGTGTTGACCTTGGTGATATGGGCTTGAATTTCACTTCTGACTACCAGGAAGGGGGTAAATGTTAAAAGCATGAATTACGCCGCGGCTCTTTAAATGCAATGACATGATTTAAAGGGTGCACTTGCTTTCGATTTTCTTTTTTTCTTCCTTGCTTCCTTCTTACAAGTTCGAATGTGAATTTATGGATGTTTATGGGGGTTAGGGCTTTTGGTAGCAGATGCTCTGAGCTGTTCTTTTTATTTGGTCGTTTTTTATTTATAGCGACAGTCATGACGAAAAGAAAGTATTTATCTGATACTGAGATTTGGGAAATAATGAATGAATCTGACAGTAATGTTAGCGAAAATAATCCAAATCTGTACATAGACATTAAAGTAAAAAAAAAAAAAAAAATAGAGGATGAAGAAGATGTGCCCTTTGCTCACAATGTAACGTGAAGCGTCAAAATATGTGTGTAAGACATGTGCCGTTGTACTATGCATTGGATTTGTTTTCTTATAAAAAATACTATATAGCAAAATAAGATTTATTTTTTACATCTATATGTTCCATGTAATGGTACGTCATTACACAATGAAATTTACGTAACAAATGCAAATATATTTTGTATTTTCTTAAAATATATGATTTTTATGTAATTTTTTTTTTACCTAGAAAACATACGATTTCCGATTAAATCTTTTTTCTTTCGTATATATTAAGTTTAATGTATTTTAAATAATATATATAATTACCAAAATATTCTAATGAATAGTCGATTTTAAAGGAATTTTTTTTCGCGAATTAGGCTTAATATCTGAAATCGTCTTGGCAGAGCGTGACACTCTGCGGTAAGAAACCGCGGTCCCAGAGATGCACTTCTTTTTTCTCCCTCCAGTATGGACATCCCATGGGGTTATGGACATCCTATGCCTTTTGATCACAATTCCCATCAGAAGAAATGACTTTCTTATCATCATTAAAATAACTTAAATCAGTAAGTAACAGTTACAATCGTAAAAAAAAATCCTGGTATCTCTTCACATTTTTGCTGACTAAGTTATTTTCTTTATTTGTAACTCTTAATAACCTATAGAAGTTTTATCTTTTTATAATGATTCGTTAGTCCTACATTTTGTAAAAAAAATATATTGTTTAACATTTATTTTGCATTTTAAAGGTGGAATTTTTAAAATTTTATTTTAAAAATTGAATATTGTCATCCTGAAATTTTAATTTCTAATATAATATTTAAAGTAAAAATTTCTAACAAGTAAAAATTTAAATTAAGTAAAAATTGCTGAAAAAAATTATTTTTGGAATTATTTCAAAATACGTTGAAAAGGAATTAACGGAATGTTTGACAATTCATAAAAAAACAACTAAAGGCATTCAAATGCTACATTAAGACTCGGCCACCGTATGTGTCCCATACAACTGAATTATTGGTGATGTAGGAATAATTATATGTTTCATATGCTATGCCTTTTCCCCTCTCTCTCTCTCTTTTAATATATAATGTATTATGAAGTTCCAAATTATAAATAAAAACTATGGCTCGAATATATATCTCAAAACTGCTTTTAAAAAAACGTAAGAACTCGTTTTAAATACAATTTCTCTTCAGAATTGACTTAGAAAGCTAATTCTGTTTTGAGAAGAAAAAAAAAAATTCGGTTAGTGAAGCATATATATCCTAAGAAATTACCTTTACAATAAATATATTATGTGAATATTCTTATTTATACGAAAAGAAGAATTTGAAGCATGAAATGATGTATCTGAAAATACAACCACCATTTTAAAAAATAATTGTTCTTCATGTCTGTTTTGACATATGGCGGAAAAAAAAAAAAAAAATCAATTCTCTATTCCTCTAATACTTGAAAGGGCAGCCGTGTATATTTGAGAAAATTTAATCTTGTGGGTTGTTGACAAACCCGTAAATTTATCCTTAAAGTTTAATTATTCCCAGGAGATTACTTGCATGGATATGTGGATAAAATGTATCCTGTAATGGAAATCCGAGTATACAATGTTGCAAAATTATTTGCTTGTTTTCGGAAAATAGTAGTATGAAATAAAACGCAGTATGGAGAGTATTCAGTTCAGTCTTCTGAATCCTATACGCAAAAGACTGGTAGAAAGGAACTCTTAACTATTTACTTTTTAGTGAAATCTTGAAAATAAAAATTAAGTTTATGTTTCGATTTTTTTAGATTTAATTAAAGCATAAGATTTGCTGACATTTGCTAAAGCATAAGCATTTCATTACTTAGACGTGGTGGCTCATCGCAATCTACCACCGTTGCTTACAGACTTAAAAGTATTTGAGATGTCACAACCGACTTACATTAAAATGAGTTTCATTTATCTACTTTCGTTTATTATACAAAATTAAGGAATTTTAATTTCAATTCGAATAGCCTTTCTCTGATGTATTGTTTCTAAAATTAACATTTTTTCCTTTTAAGCTCAAATGAAGTTATATGTTCGAAAGGGAAAATATGAAGAAATTTTAAAAAAATTTATTTTTTTGGATATTATTTTTGTCTATTAATTTGATGTATGTACTATAAAAAGAAATTATTGACATTTTTACCATCTCGTTATTCGAATTTATGTACTTGAGTCCAATGGTTTGTAACTGATATTTTGAGGATGACCTTTTCCAGAATATCAAATGAAAAAAAATAAGTACTTAAATCTTTTTAGAGTATTCAAAAAGCCCACAGTCAAGTTAATTTTAACTTTAAAAATATTAGAAAATACAACTTTTTTTTAATGACGTTATTCTTTCCTATCGGTCACGATTTTTGTGACTTTTATAGTTAGACTTAAGTAAGTTTAGGTTGCGTTATGTAGAAAAAAGAAATTGAGATTTCTTCTTCACCAATTGCGGATCATTATGGAATTTTATTATTTGCCGTAGATCAGATTCACGACATTATGTTTTAGAAGCTACAAACAGAGTGATTCAAATTACAACGGTTTTTTTAATGATCACAATTTGTTTTACAGTTTAAGTATGATCACAATTTAACCAAAATATTAATATACAAAATACAGAAATATAAATGAATAAAGTTAAAAAATTAATAAATATTGTTTTAAATTATATGGTATATCAATAATATTTTATAATGACATTTTTAAATTTTAATTTATTAATAATTAGGATTACTTATTTATTCTAACAAGCCACATGTTTGGGTGACTTGTGCAGCCATCTGGTGAGGCTAATTTCAACTACAACTGTCCTTTAGAACGTTTTTTATTTGTTCAATATCGTGACTAACATGTGAGCACTTTATATACGAAGAAGTATCTAATGCTTTCTTTAAAATTTATTATTTTTATTTTCGGGTCTTTCATGTAGTAATCAGATATTCTATGTGATACCATTTGTATTTCAATGTCCCTTAAATTTATTTTTTATGCATTTTTCTTTCTTTCACATTGTTATAATTCTGTTCTTTGAATATTCTCGTTTATAATTCAGTAATGTATATTATCAGATCAGTGAATAATTTTGAATTGCACTCTTGATATTCATAATTTCGATACAGTAGGATGTGAGTTTCTACACGAATTAATTATATTTTTGATTATTACATTTAAAGTTTCTATAGAAAACAAGTCGCACAATTAAGCAGCTTCCATTCATTGCAGTGGGTTCAATAACTATTTGTAAGCAAATATATTCAATGTATGTGGGAGCTGTGTGATTGTTACAAAACCGATTAACATTTATTTGAATTAGCTAAAAATCTAAAATATAAGTAAAATAAATAGATTTTGTAATTTTTACTAATTTTTTTGCATTAGTCATTTTCAACACTTCATTACTAAACGGTTTTTGCATTTTGAGGAATTACTTTTAAAATTTATAAAAAAAAATGAGAAATATTTTAAAATGAATCTTGACGATCGAAATAAACGCATTATTTATTCTAATTGTAATTTCAGATATTCCAATTATTCCATTATAGGTATTTTTTTCAAATATTCATAAAATTATTTTAAATATTTACGAATCACCGAACTCGTTTACTATAAAGTAAATAATTCCATGTTTAAGGGATAAAAACTGAATGCGGATGCATTACAAAATTACATCAAATCAATTCAAATTTTAATGGTACCTGTGAAATTTCAAAATAACATTCTTTAGATGGATTTCCAACTGTATTGAAATTAGATTTACTAAAATTCAAGCACACATTATTTTAATTACAGGAAAATAATGATGCACTTTTAAATTTATATTAATGAATATTTTGAGTTTGTCCTTTATTTTCTATGATACACTTTTATAAGCAATAATTTCAATTACATGTTTGAGCCATTTGTGTTATCTTTTAGTTATGTCAGCGTTCTTTTAATTATTAAATGGTGTTGAAATATTGATGATTATCTCTTTTATTTCTAAAGAAGATTTTTAAACCGTCCTATCCTTAGAAATAAAAAAAAAAAATGTTAATTATCAATAAAATAACTTTAAGACAATAATTTTGCTAATTTTTTAAGTCAATGTTTCAAGTGCGATTATGACTGTACAAAAAAATTAAATATTGCCCATTGCTCGGAATTCTTTCATAACTTTTAGAAGTAAGAAAAAATGATTAATTAAAAATGAGTAAACATATTATTTGTTCCGCCTAAAGTAATGATTATATGAGTCATTATTTAATAAATCAAATTTGAATATTTGAAATTAAACTAAGAGCATGCAGTTTATATTTTCTGTGGTTTCTTTCAAATTTATTAGCATAGGAATACGTTTTAATGTGTGCCTAGATAAACTAATATTAAAAAATAGTTTACTACAGGCATAAATTCTTCTGCAACTGCTTCTAAATATTCTTTTACACACTCATCAACCGAAATTGGGTTCATTTTAAAAGAAATTAGAAACAAAATGGAATATATAGTCTGTACAATGTTAGATTTTTGTAGTAATACTCAAATAACCATTCTTACAGGACTATGATCTCACGACCTTATATCTTTCCGGTTAAAAATAGGATCGTCTTGAGGCTTTAAGTAAGATTCCTGTCTTAAATAATCCGTTTTTTGATTCTATAGAGCATAAAATCAAAGACGCTAAAGAACGCAGTCCCCACATGCTTGCTATAAAATATCACTTTTAAAATAGACTTTACAATAATTAATGTGTTAAACATAATATCTTGTACAAATATATTTATGATGCAGAGATCCTGTTCGTCCCTGACGAAATGCATCAACGCATTATACAAAATGCTCATGATACTTGATATTTTTCATTTAAAAGAACACATGAACATTTAAAAAACGATTAATTTATTCCTTAACTGCAAACCAAAATTTAAAAAATATTTTTTAACTATGCAACGTGCATTAAAAAAAAAAAAAATCGGGAAAAAAAAAGGTGTTCGTCCCACTTTTTTTAAAAAGTTTTTTTTGTTTTTCACTTGGTGTGTGTGTGTGTGTGTGTGTCATCAAATTTTCGATCGTTAATTTAACCAACTTCCCATCAATCTAGAGTTCTGAAACCTTGGGAATTGTTCTCACTCGCCTAACAATGCGATATTTAGACATTTGCGACAAGTTTTAGCTAGTATTTTCTTCAATAATGCAGTTTATCCCAACCACTTGGCGCGATTTCAAAAATTGGCACCAAAATTGGCGATTTTTTTTGTTTGGCTGAACGTTAAGTCCGTAAAACGGACCAGGGTAGCCACATTTGGCAAAATATTGCCAAATAATTCTTGTCGCCAAGAGTGATTGGGTTAAACTGCATTCCAACCATTTAATTTACCGGATGAATTAATTAATTTTAGTTACTTTTAACGTTTTTATGTATTTCACTTGGTGTGTTTTTCTGTGTGTGTGTATCAGTGTGTCATCCAATTTTCTATCGTTAAATTAACCAACTTCCCATCAAGCTAGAGCTCTGAAATTTCTTTAACCGTTTTTACTTGCCTAACAATGCAATATTTAGATATTTGCGACCAGTTTTTACTAATATTTCAATAATTTTTCTTAATAAACTTTGCCACTATATAAAAACGTTGTTTTTAAAAACGTTGGTTTTTATCTCGAATTTTTCAAGATGCATACCTCTCAATATTTGCCATGTTGATCACCTTGATCCTGTTACGTCATCTAACAAAATTTATAAACATATTATATCTATCACTCACTCTTTCAACAAGTTCGTTTGGTTATACCCGACAAAATCAAAATCTACTTCTGAAGTAATAAAAAAAACTCGAGATTCAGAAATCTGTATTTGGAAATACACATTTCTTCATCACAAGCAGTAAAACAGCATTCACCTCAGACGAATTTCATACATATTGTGCCGAAGAAAAATTTGTCTCTCTGCATCATATTACTACAAGTTTTCCACGTGCATATTGTCAAGTTGAACGTCCCGGTACAAAAGTTAATAATCAAACTAATTTTTGCGTTTAACAGTTTACTTAAGATTAACTACATCTTGAATTTAAAGAGCAAATTAGAAGAAAAAAGGGCAAAACAAGATTCAAAGGTCTTATATTCTTCGACAAAACCCTCATTGAGCATATAATATCCTTGATTCGGTTGCTGTGAAAAGAACGCAACGTGAACCTGTACAAAAGCTGATCAATAAATTTTTTGACAGTATAAAAGATTGAAAGTAAAGCTTAACGATAACTACAAATTAGAAAAATGTGATCATTATGATAGGCTCCACACAACAATACTTGCGTCGAATACCTGAAAACATAGCTACGTGGATGAATGTTACACACGTACATCCCTTCATCGTACATTACAAACTTTGACTTTTACTTAAGACATTCTCACCGCACTCGAAATATCTTTGTACTGTTTGTAATCTTTCCATCTGCACACTTTTTTCTTTCAATATAAATTGTAATAATTTTCCTTATGCTTAATTGTTTGTATTTTACTAAATTTTTACATGTAGTTTACTAATTATTATTGATAAGATTTTCAGTTCATCTATTTTTGTGTGATATGCTGATTGATTGTTCACATGTGAGGATGCATGCCTGACACGATGGCCAACGTAGGATTTAATTTGCATTCCCGCATCCTTCTTATGTTACTTGGTCCCACCTAGAGTAAGTCATCATATACTTTTTACATGATAAACTAAATTTGAAAGTAATAAAGAGTTTATTCACCAGAGAAAATTTACTTTCAAATTTTGTACTAGTAAATTATTAGAACACAAAAAATTATTGTACTAGTTCATTATTTTTTGCGGAGATAATTTATTTAAATTTATAATAAATGATCAATGTTCATTCAAATAATCTGAGACGAACGTGAAAATAAATTTCGGAGGGCAAATGAGAAGAATATTGCGATTATTTTCATCACATTACTGACGAATGTTCTCAACTCACTTTCGGATTCAGGTAAGACTAACCGTTGTTAAATACAAATAATAGTCAATCGTTATTATATTCTTGAACACAATTTTCACTTAAATAACATCGGTACGTTATATAAAATGTACACAAAATACAAAAGTTCAATACTTATTAATAAAAATTGTAAAAAAAAATTAAGAACACCTAATATATACTGTATTGCATGTTCTGAGAACTTTAATATAAATTAAACTTACTGAACGCTAAAGTACTAAATAACAAATGAATTCCGTACGAATACATACACACACACACAAATAAAGCTTTTCGTGGCATAGTTCTACCGGTTTTTCAGCATTTTGAAGTGAATAATTTTTAAAGCATAAGCCACACATTTAGTCATGACATCAAGCGAGTCATGTTTGTGAAAGTAGACATATTGGTGCATCGTCTGATACATTATCTGGGGAGATCTTGAACATTATTTTAACCACATGCTCAATTATGCACTTGCTTTCCATCTACGTTAATCGTAAAAACCTTCTAATCGAATGCTTCATTTTTATCACCTCAATTTTTTATGTAGATCACTTGAATACTTGAAAATGCAGTGTAGACACAGTATGCAAGATCAGTTTGGTCAAAGTGCCACAGGACAACATTAAGTTCCTTTTGCGTATGGTAATATTGCTCGTTATATTACATCTTTAGAATGCATTTATCTCTCAAAATATGCGGAAATACTCCATATATGAACTCAGAAAACATTTTAAGCTTTTAATTTCAATTTTGTTATTTTATTCAATGGGATAAGAGGAAAATTTGTAAAAAATTGTTGTTCGAACGAAGATTTCCATTTGAATATATTCATCATTTTTAAAAAAAATGTATCCTTCGTTAAATTCCAAAAACATGCTTTAAGGATATCTTTTGAAATAATAATTTTTTTATATATAAATTTGCTGAAACTTAATCAATAAGCTGTGCTTTAATTTCTGAATATTTTTTATATTTGTTATATTATTTCAGCAAAATTTCAGGTTTCTTCTTGAGCAGCTTTTTCTCAACTCTGTTCGAATATTTAGACACCATAGAATTATGATGGTTGCGACTGAACGAAAGCTGGTTTCGCGTTGGTGATGAATGATCGGAGTTCTTCAAGTATTGCTTCAAGAAGCGAAGAAATGTGCTGAAGGTCGTTTCAGTAATTTCTGTGAATGCCCAAACAGAGATTCCTAACCAGCAACCCATCAGGCCTCCGACGTAGCTGAAAATATCCATTGCCTAAAAACGAAGCAAAAATGTACACTTTTGTAATGTTTGCAAATAAATGTCAGCATATACATTTTTTTTTCGGAAAATATATCATAATTCATTGTAAAATACATATTTATGCATAGAAAATACACAGTGTACCTAAAATTAATACATCTGTTTGAATATGAAGAGAAATTACCACTTATAGCTACAAAAATGATTATTTTTCTTTTTCTTTGTGAAGCATTAATTTTTTTCAGTTAGGTGAAGCAACTCTGTAGTTTTTAACGATCTTTTCATTTTTTCGATGCTACTCTTTGTAAGCCAAAACTAATATTTTTCTTCCTTCCTTCACTTTATATTTATATTCAGATTTTGCACTTTTCACAGTTAATTACATAATCGTCTTCATTTCTAAAATTGAATATTTGGCACGTGTTTAACGAAAAGAACTCTTCCTACAGTAAGACTAATCAATCAATAGTTCTCTTTTGAACCTTTTCTTTTATTTAATATAATAGTGTATTGGAATGTAATTTTTAAATGATAGCGTGTTGTAATATTACTTTTAAGGAAAGTAAAAGAATTATCTTCTATCGGATAAGGGAAGTGTTTTTCGTTTTATTGTGAAGGAAGTTGTTTTTCATTTCTTTGAAAAATTGCTGTAAAATTGAAGTTTATTAACAAAAGTTTGGTATCCAATTACTGTGTAATAAAAAGGAATAATTATGATTTTTTTCATTCCAGTATTTACCGGAAAATTTGCAGAATTTATTGCAAAATTTAAAATAGATGTAATGGAGATTTTACTAACACTATCAAGTTTAAATTTCACTGTTAAAAAAATGTATAAATATCTCTCAATTTCAATAATCTTGATGAAACCGCTTGCTTAGAAGAATGTCCTTTAGAAACTGAGCTCGAATAAATCATTTTGCAGAATGTGAAATAATTTGTATGAGTGTGTCTAAGCAGAAATGATTAAGAAACTTTTATGATTTAAAAATAAGTAAATAATCATATCATGAGTAAAGTATTGAAGGGAGAAGCCGTTTTGTCTTCGTATTTAATAATAATGTGTTGAATAATCAACACCTCAAATAAGCAAATATTAAAATCTTTCAGGATTATTATAATTTAATAATAAATAATATTTTTTGAATCAAATATACTTATTTTCAAATGAATACCCTTTTAGGAAAGAAGATATTTTGGGGAGGGGGGTAAATCTGTTTATTGCTATAGAAAAGAAATTATGAAGTACATGAAACTCATATTAGAATATTTTACAATGATATATGGAAGTGTTATGAAAGAAGTTTTGTATTAACTAAGGGGAAAATACATAATGAGATATTATGAAGACGCTTGAAACGACTCATGAAATTTTTAATAGAAAACGTGTATAGGAAAAATAACGACTTATTGAAAATATTTAAAAATGCACATGTGAAATCATATGTAGCGAAATGAGAAATGCAATGCATGGTCCATTAATTACCAGCATATAACGCCAGAGGGCGATACGAAAAATTGTAAAAAAGGGAAGCAAATGGTGTCTAAGTATAAAATAAAAGACATTTCAAATTGTAATTGAAGAATTCACAAATCAGTTGCTATTAAACTGTAATGGTATCACGACTGAGTATAACAAAAATTAAACCAAACTAACTCAACGTGTCACTCTTATTAATTTTCAATCGTGGAATTTTAATGAAATTCTGACCCCAACACACGACCCCACCAGTCTATACATTTCCTTCAGAAGCAGAAATTCACTTACAAAAATTTTTCTTTTGATCTTTCATTTGAAAAACAATACTTACTGTATACAATGGCTTATGCGACATTACGATGACCTCAGGATTTTTTATCACGATTTTTATTCTGATTTGATCCCTGAAAGATAAATGATAATTATACCCAAAAACTGTTACGTACTTAAAAAAATATATATTTATGATAATTAGCTTTCCTACAAAAAATAATTATATCTATATCAATAATAATTAGTAGGTAACAAGTATTAACAATTCATGAATTGTACTATCAATAAAAAAGAAATTAAAAATTGTGCTTGATGAAAGATTACTTTGTCCAATTCGTAGTCTGCTTCTGAATTGCAATTGTCAGAATTCTACTTAAATCAAGTAAAGTTGTATACTTTCAACACACTTCATAAGGGTTGATTCTACGCATGAATAATTATTTTTACAACTCATATAAAGTGCAATGCTTTTTTAAGGATTTCGAACAATACCTCATGTAATTTTAAAATAATTTGCTTTTCGATGTAAAATACGTGTTTGCTACGTTTTTGGACAGAATAGCTCATTCTGTTTCCTTTCATTAGAAAGATTTACGTTCATTCGCACAATTCATTATTTAATAATGTTAAGAAGATGGCAATTATTTTTTTCATTTTCAATCGGTAATATTTAGAGCTTATTTTAATTTTAATTTAACAGAGTCATTCATAAAGTCCTTAGGAAATCCAACAAATGGCATTTGTCGCATCTAATTTTTTTTTTTTTTTTTTTTGGTAAGCATCATGATTCTCTAGAAATCTAAGTCTCATTTATTTTCATCTAATTCTTTCCTTTTCATTGTCGATTATAGCAAGAAACATATGTTTATTTAGACAAAAGTGACAAAAATGAGTTTCGAGAGGTAATGAAACACATTTAAAGGCTCAACGCCGAAACAGATCAAAGCTGAGTTTCATGAAATTCATAGCAGTCCTATGTTATCAACTGTTTAGAATTGGGTAACTGACCGCATTTGCTCTCATTGGAAATATATACGCAATCGCGTGGTGGAGTCTGAGGCCATTTTAGAGCTTTATTTCGCAATCCTAACGGATTTCGATACATAACTGTAGACGAAACTTGGAATCACAACTATTCTCCAGAGATAGAAAAACATTCAAAAACATTGGGTGTTTAAAGGACAACTGTCTGCAAAGAAAGCAAAGACGTTGGAATCGGCTAGCAAGGAGGTGGCCCGATTTTTTAGTATATGCGATCATACAATCAAAGGGTAACAATTATTACGATCACACATTTATGTTGTACAATCTATGTTGTACACATTTATGATTACAATCATATCCACTGATTCCTTAAAAAAGAAAAATAGCAACTGGAGAGTATTATGCGTCATTGGTAAACTATATGAGTGAAGAAATATAAGAATAACATCCTAAATTGAAACAGAAAAAGTTCTATCAAAACATTGCATGGTTGCCCTCCCGTCAAATTTCGAAGGTTGAAATCAATGCAATTAAGTTAAAATTATCAAAACATCCTCCGTATTCATCAGATTTGACACACAAGCATATTTTTTTACTTAAAAATAGGAATCAATGTACAACAGCTCCCTTCGAACGAAGAGCTCGTCGTCCAAACAGATGCCTATTACAGGAACTTCCGTAACTTACTTTTTGTGTGACTTTATATATTTGGAGAAACGCTTGGAAAAGTGTATAGAACAAAAATGAGGTTATGACGTAAAACAACCCATCCAAATAATTTATGTTTTTAGTTTTTTTTTTTCTAAGGACATATTTAGCGAACCTCGTAACTCATGGATCACTGACAAATTGGTTTCGGCTTCTTTCAACTGATGGCAGCACGCAGTTATAACAACAATTCATTTTAAAGATGCAACCCGTCCTTAAATGTAAAGATAATTTTTGAACCTCATTCGTATTTTTAAATTATAGTAATATTATCAATATTTAATTTGTTGACAATTACATTGACGAAACAATTTCAGCTTTTGACACGCAGTTAGATCTTGAGACACAAATTATTTAAGTAGTGATTATTCAGGTTTATGCATTCGACATTTTACTGGGTTTATAATATTTTGTGTGTGTATGGAATTAACTTTAGAACATTGTGTTTCCTAGAAAAAAAATCAGACAATTCTCGTTATATTTTTAGAATATTTTATACCTCTAATGCAATTTTTTTTTATCGATCTAGCTTTAATCTCAAAACATTGTTTGGGACAGTATAGACATCCCTAAATTCATGAGATAAAACATTCACACTTATTCATTCATAACATTATATTACTCATCAAATAATAATTCTGAGTCAGATAATGTGTAATTGCAGCATATATAAATAAAAATGGTTTTTTAGCTTATTGTTGTAAGAACGTTTATCCTAACCAATTTTTACCCATTTGTTCGTAGCGTCCTTTTAAAAGGATGCTTACGTAATTAGCTCTAAATCACTGATTTTCATGTATTTGTTTGCGATCCAAATAGCAGAATGCAATGATAAAGTTTTGTATTTGTCATTATCCAGCAGATGGCTGTTCTTTATCAATATTCTATTTCTGTTATGAAATTCTAAATTCAGAGTTAGTCGTTCTTCAGTTTCTCAAATTGGTGGCACTCAAAAAGTAAGATTATATTATTGTTTTTCAGCGCTGCGAAAGTATTTTATGCTATGATCAAAGTCCATCCTCATTTTTAAAATATGTATCTTTCAGAATCATTAAATTGGTTTTTAACACTTCTATTTTCTAGTGCGAAGCGTTTTATACATAGGACGCTAGGCACGAACACGTGATTTTCTGACATATTACGCTATACGAATACTTCTTTTCTTCTCAATTTATGACAAGATATTTTCTTAATTTAATCTAGAGGAATTGTTATTTATTTTCAGAAAAAAATATGTTAGAAATGATTTTCATAAATAACAGTTATTAAGTATTCCTTTTTTATGAAAATAATTTGAAAATAGATGTTCTGTTAACCAAAGAATAATTCTTATTAGGGAATCAGGCAGTGAAGATGAGCATGAAATTCTTCCTCATAATAGAAAGGGAATAAAATAAAGCAAAGATTCCCAAAACCATTTGGAACTGATCAAGAAATGAATTGCTGGAAAATAACTTTCAATTAACCCGGAATGGATGAAAACCATTTTTTTTAATACCCATTGGCCTTCCACATCTTTCTTTGAGATGTTCCTGTATGACAAAATAATTGAACACATTTTAGAGCAATCGATTTGTATGCTGGTCAAAAAGGTCATTATGATTTTGTTATTGGTGCTGAAGATCTGAACGTTTTTTGCTATCTTATTTACTAGTGGATACAATGTTCTCCTAAGAAGACCAATGTTTTATAAAAATTCGAGTGATGTAAAAACTAAGGCGATTTCAGAAGCCATGCCACGGTATAGATTTGAGAAAATTTCACAATATCTGCACTTTGCTTACAATAGCAATTTAAGTAAAAAAGACAAGATGGCACAGTTGAAACCACTTTTTAATCTCTTGAATGAAAGATTCTTAAAGTATTTTCCAAATGAGCAGCAGTTATCTGTTAATGAGAGTTTGTTCCCATACTTTGGACATCATGGGTGTAAACAGTTTATTAAAGGAAAAACTGCCAGATTTGGGTATAGAGTTTGGTGCTTAAATACTAAACTGGGATTTCTAATATAATTTGAGCCTTACAGAGGTGCGGGAACTGTTCTGCATGAATATGGAATTGGTATGGAAGGTGCAGTTGTTCCGGATCTGATTTCTGAGTTACCACAAAATAAACACAGATATGACTTATTTTTTAATAATCTTTGTACATCAAATATTTTTATCGATAAGTTAACAGAAGAAGAATGGGAGCACCTGGCACTATACGGGTTAATAGAACTGAAAGTAGTCTACTTGAAGGTATTAAATCTATTAAAAAGAAAAGTACATGAATTTTGATTTTCAGGGTCGAATATCCATAAAATAGATTTGTAGAGACTGATCAACCGTATATATATTCTCAATATAATAAATTTATAGAAGACACCAATCGCGCGTATGGATAAAAAAAATTCGCTGTATCGGTGTTCCATACGGTCTAAGAAATGCTGGCGGCTACTGTTTTTGCTTAGCTTAGGAGCTTCAATCCAAAACGCGAGGCTACACTACAAATTTTGCCCTTCAAATGTGTAACAAAATGGATCTCCTCCAGTTTAAATGAGAAATCTGTCAGAGATATTTTCTTAAGTATAGTAAGAGATCATATAATAGTCTGGCTGCAGGAAAACAAAAAGAAAAAGAAGACTTTTTAAAACAATTTCTGATGCTGTCCATTATGACGTCATTTATTCATTGTGAATGCGAAGCAGATAATATGTGTGAACTGTGGAAACAGTCTACAAGAAAATGAAATAAATGTTTAGTTAAATTGCACGATAAATACTTTGAAATCTTTCACACTAAATAGATTGCATATGAGTTCTGTAAAAAAAGAAACAAATAGTTTTTTTTTTTATTATTCATTGTATTTTATAAATCCCTTTTGATATGTAACTTTAATTGTAAAGGTGTGTAAAATTTATCAAAACACTTATATATTTTTTCTAAATGTGTGCCTTTTAAAATGTTATTTTTCAATTTTAGCTTTTTAGCTAAAATTGAAAAAAAAATTAAAAATAAATTTTATAAAATTTTAAAAAAATTGTAATTCTTTACAATTGATTAAAATACAATTTAATTTTCTTGTGTTTATTTTATGAGATTTTTCACAGACTTCCATTTAATTCATACGTTTATTCATTTTAATACGGTATTAAATAGAATAGTCTTAGAAAAATCTAAGGGTTGATGTGGTTGTGCAAAACATACACCCTCTCAAGCCTAGCGTCTTTTCTATAGAACGGTAACATTATGTTGAATAAAAATAAAAATTTTAATGCAAGATTTTTTAAATTTTTCTTAGTTCCTTTTGTATATGTACAATCATAATTAGCTTAAAAAAGTTAAGAATTCTATGTTGAGTATTAATGGTTTAAATTTTATACAGTGAAACTTTATAAATGGATAGTCTGCTAACTTCTACGTAATCTTATTTGAAGAGAAAATATTTTTAGCATTCAGTTAGATTTCGTATTGATATTGATTGCAGAGTCTTATTCAAAATACCAAATGTTTTAATATTTTAACTGATACATTAAGTTAAACTTACTTGTAACTTTCAAATTCTTGAGTTGTATTCTGAAAACAAAAGAAAAAGAATAACATATATCAAAATAGAAAAATATTTAAATTAAATTTATAAAATGCATTTTTTCTGTGATAACTTCATAATTTACTTGAAAAACATAACTCTTGAATTTATCAAATAAACATTCTCATTTCGGCCCAATAATTTCTATTTAGAAATTTTTGGTTACAGTAGAAAGTATATATATATATGTGTGTGTGTATGTATTCAAATAGACAAAAATACATTAAACTAAAATAAAATGAATCAAAATCCAAAAACAACATTACGTAAATATGCGGTAATAATTTAAAGAATTAAAATATAATGTTACAGCCAAATTTGACTTTAAAACTAAATTTTTTAAAAATAATGTTTAAATTAAGGTAAATGAAGGAAGAAATGCATCATAAATCAAAAACTACAGAAACACAAAATACATAATTGGAGAAATTATAAAAGCAAAGTATGAGTAAAACTGATTTAAAGAAATATAATAAAATAAATTAAAAAAAATCACCTAAAAAATTTAACCTCTATAAAATACGCTTAGTCATTCCAAAAAAAAAAATTAAAATTTAGTCACATAGAAATATGTTTACTTAAACACTAGTATTATCATTCATATTTAAAAGTTGGAATTGCAGAACTAGTGCTGCAATATATTTACATAAGTTACAGTTAAATTATTTACAGAAAATATTTTTTTTAAAAAAAAGTATGTTCATGCCAAAGTAAAGCTACAAATATCTTGAATAAAAAGTTTTAAAATCATAAGAAAAACAATTATTTTAAATGGGAATGATACTGAAAATAGCAATTAAATAATTCACAGTTTTGAGATTTGAAAATTTATTTTAAAAACGTAATAAGGTAATAAAGTAAAATACATATGTAATACTATTTTTTTTTATTAATTTGAATCCTTAAAGATCCATTTAAAAATTTGATGTCACTGATAATTTAACGATATAAGATATTAGCATGTGTATGTTAAAATCTCTAGTTAAATTATGTTTAAAAAAAGGTATACTATTCAGGAAAAACAAAACATATCCTTTCCATCATAACCGTTAATAATATCATTTTAATTTTAATTTTTCATTTGATATCTATTGATACATTTTCATTTATATTTTGATTAATTTGTCTTAATTTCAAAAAAGAGGATAACAAGATAAATATGCTTAATTTATGTGTTATAATTATTTAAAAGTATTAAGTCATCACTTTATCTAAACGAAGTATAATTATTTTTATCTATAAAATTTGGTCCTTAAAAATGTAAATATATATCAGCAAGACTATTACTAACAATACCATCTTGTGGTATGCTTTTAATTAGCATATATTTTATAACAGTAATATAATTATTCATCGGAACTAAATTATGCTAAAATGAAAATTGGAGCCATCAGTTGTATTTTTATAATTAACAAGAACTGGACTTTTATTAAATGTTTATTATCTGCCGAATAAACAGATGTTCAAACTCATAGCTGTAGAATAAATATCTTCATGAGTAACATATTATTTACCAATTTCACATGATGTTTTAATAAATAAGGGTTTTATCGAAGCACTTTAATTTGTTTCGTAAAATAATTTGTGTTTTTTTTTTTTTTTTTTGCTTTACCAATGTATGTGTTAAATTTATTAGTAAGAGTTCTCTTTAAATTTAATGGGTATTTTTGAAGTTTAGCAAATTAGAAATATGATGAAATTTTGTATTATTATTGTGATATATTTTCCTACGCAAAGCTTTAATCCTGTGAGAAATGCCTATATAAATATTTGTACGTTTAATAATTAAAGACTCGTTATTAAAAGATTCTTACTAGTCAAAATAGAGCAGTTTAGTGATTTTCTTATATGTAATTGTAAAATTTCCTGGGACTTTATCAACTTAAGAAGTAATAAATTTATCTTTGTGGAGTCTTTTATTTAATTTTTAATCACTTCATTTAAATTATAATAACATGCAACCTTACTTAGTGAAGGATGTATAAGATAATACGAGTTCTATCCTTTAACGACACAAAACTGTTTGAAACGAGATTATCACTTTTCGAATACAAAGAAATATGGAGAGACAATAATATAAAACAGAATCACGTGCTTACTTATCCATAGGAAGAAAGACAGGGAGGAAGAGCTGGGAAACTCCAATCCTAATCAAATTTCATTTTTCTGCTGTTATCGTTTTGACTTTGTGGATTTTATACCGAAGACTAAATATAAAAATATTTCCAAAAATGCTGTTCAGGAACTTAATCAATAGTAAAACATTTTTGGAAACCCTTCTCGAATTATCTCAGGCAATGGTGCAGCCTGAACAGAATTTGGGAAATACATCTAGGCTTTCAAGTGAAAACGACCAAGTAAAGAGAACGCATGAAATATTAATTCCTATTTTGCAGAAACTTTTCTTTCAAGATCCTTCAAAGTAATACACACATGTGAGAACAGTAGAAATTATTAGAAACATGACGCACAAGAAGAAAGAGTTCAAAGTGGTCCTCTTTATTGTTACTTGCCTGTGTGGAATTTTAAACAAAGAAAACTCAGGTATTCTTGAGAATATTAAAAAAACAGCAAAGTTTTCACAAATGGAGGGTTTCAGAAAACGCGGAATGGGTCTAAATGGAACATTCTGAGTATCCATGTTGAGAACCGTGGAAGTACAATGATAAGGGGGAAACAACCATCAGTACAATCTTGGTCATCTAGTAGCAATTCAAAGAATACAGTTGTGAGGTTGAATGAAACTAAGATCCTAATTCCGCAATGCATACTGAATAAGGGCAGTTAAACCACAATATTGATATTACGTTTGGAAAGTGGGAAATTATAGGGTTCTAAATTCAATGTCTTCCGTAGCAGATCTCATGAAACCACAGTCTAAAGATTCCATATGAATCGCTCAAAAACTAGGCAAATTGTTTTCATTACATTTTTTTTCCTGCAGTATCTAACCAAAAATTCTTCTAGCGAGGGTGATAGAAATTTCAGGATTGTTATGTGTTATTCTTTTCTACCCACTCAGAATATTCTAGGCATCACGGTCGTGAGGGAATCAGTATTTCTCGAATATGCAGAGGAAATACCCTGACTCAAGCGACGATCATGCTATTTTCTTTCGATCTCTGCAAGAAGGTTGAATTTCTGTAAATCTTTAAGTATTGTCCTTTAACTGTTATATGTTGTAACTCGTTTTCTAAACATCGAGCAATAAACGAATCGCTTTGTAAACAACATTACTCCAATCCATTATTTCTAAGAAAATACTACAAACTTCTATATGTTTCGTAATGAAGACATAAATTTATTTTGTAGCCTAGTGGTAGCCTAGTAGCCAAGGTCGTGGACTCGCGACCGGCGGTTTTCGTTCAGTAGCGGGTTCGATCCTTGGCCGCCAAAGACCCGCCGTGTAGCCGGGGCTTATGCAAGTTAAATCTGTTCGGGGCCCAAAGTCTTCCCGTTGGCATGGTGTGGATGTTAGGAGAGGGGGGTGCCAGCTCAGGTATCGCCCTCGTCAAATGACCGTGATTCAAAATTACGAGGTCCGTCGCCAATAGCCCTCGTGTTGCTTCTACTGCGATGTTAATAAAAACTAAACTAAACTACATTTCTGTTGTTAGGTATATTATCCCTTTGATTAGGTAATGTTTCGGGTTCAGTACAGACGTAAAGGGAACCAAATAATGATTCGCGAGACTGCTTAAATCGCAATTTTATTATGGTTCCTACATTTATACATTAGAGAATATTCAGTTAATTTCAGAGTATTCTGGAAGAATTTAATATTTTTTTCCCTTCTATTTGATGTACTTAAGGATAAAAATGCAAGAGAGTTCCATTTTGTTACATTAAATTCATACTCTAAGTGAGAGGAATTTGAAACACGAGAAAGATATCTCCATTGGTCTTGCATACAATAAAACGACAAAAAATGAGGCAAAGAAGTAAAATGTAAATATTTTTCGAAACCAATATGAAATAGAATACAGAAACAATAAAGATACAAAAGAAGAAAGTCTAAAAATCATCAAAACGTAGACCAGAAGATATCTGATTATAAAACGATGGTGAGAGAAATATGTAGGTTTCCAACTTTTGGAGAAAGAAAGAGGAGCTTTAAACCTGGTCCAAATCGCTTAAATGGAGATCATGGTCGATAAAGCGAATAACTATTAGAATTCATGTTAAAAGGCGGTAAAATACAAGAATTACACTCATATACAAAGAGCCAATGGAAATCCAGGTTCTGATTAGTAGAAACAAAAGGGGGAGAATATATTCTGAATATTTGCTGCTCGAGTCGCAACAAATCCTTTGATTATAAAAATCAGACCGTGACTTTCTTCACAAATGAGATTAAACCACTATCAAGCGGAAATGAACAAAACATTGTTTTTGACACGCCTTCTTTGAAAGTTTGGGGCTAAAACCATATTAATACATTTCATTTCTCCTTTTTTTAATTTGAATATTAAGAAGGGGTGTAAATAAACCTTTCTGGGAATGTGTAATTATCCACTTTGGAATTTATTTCAAGATAATTTTTTGCTGATTTCGTGATCAATGAAATTAGAGGTATGATTATTTTTGGTCACATTTTAAAAATATTCTTTCTTGTATAATTTATATCCGTAATGTTTAAAAATAATGACGAAAGTATACAGGTAAACAGAAAATTCAAGTAAAAATTGAGATTTCTATTATGGTATAATTTAATTTTATATTGTTACTCGCGGTGTAGTAAATATGGAACTCGACTCCGTGAATTAAAGAGTTTCGACATTATTAATACATTTATATATTTCTATTTTTAGCTAGTTATTATTTTTCTGAACGTATTTTGTTCTTTTTTGAATATATTTTTAAAAAATAATTGTTTACAGTTTATGTGTGATGAAATTCCTGCTCATTTTACTCAGCAGAGTGGTCATCTATGCACCTTGAATCTCGTTTGGCTTTACCAGGGTGATAGAGTCTAATTGGTCCGACTGAATGAAGCTCTATTGTAATGAAAAACATATAGAACATACTGTGATATACAGCAAGGAATGTAACGGTAACAAATTGATGCGCGCCAATGTGTGAATCGGTTCTTTCTCATGCAAATGAAATGGTACTAAAATTCCGTTAATCATGTTTTTTGTGCGTTAGAGAAGACGAAACAATTCCAAAGGATGCATGAACATATGATTTTCAACATGAAGAAAGTATTCCTAAGACTGATCGAGTTTAAATAATGTTTCTTTTTCCTCAACAACTTATCATACAGAAATAATCATGAAAAATCAATTAATCAGCGATTATTTTGAACGATATTTAGCAAATAATGGTACAGAAAAATAAAAAAAAAATTCATTTTATACATTAAATAAAAAAATAATTTAATAAAAATTTTTACATGCAAAATATTTCCAAAACTGAAACAATATTTACTTAAGAGTTTGTATGACTCAAGAGAGATGAAATACATTAAAAATATTGAACTCTGATAAAACAAAGAAATTAATCTTTTGAAATTCCACTTACCGAAAATAAATCTATGACTCGATCAACTATCTCATATCGGTAGATAAGCTTTCTAAATGGAACAGAGGTAATTATTAAACATATGTTATATATCTATCTGATTCAAATTTAAAATTAATTTAACTTCCCCATGTGTTTAGAACTTTTAATTGAACTAAAGTAAGAGCAGAGAAATCCGATGTCGTAAAGAAAACTCTATCAACGCAAGGCTTCATAAGCTGTAGATGGTGATCCTAAACTGCGTCGTAAAGCAATGGAGTCGAAAAAATTTATTTTAAATACAGCGATGTTGAAAAAATAGGAACATGAATCGCAGTTTACATATTTGACATTTCGAAAAAAATTATTTGGGATTCAAGAGACTTTTTTGATTGACATCAACGATATTACTCATCTGCAGTAAGAGTATTAAATGATTTCACCTTGCCATTAAATGAAGGAAACTTAAAAATCTCATTTTCACGAAATATTTTGACTGAATTCTAGATCCCAGATAGAGTTGAATTTCGCATAACTTCTGCAGAGACATTATACATTCTTTGGCAGATCACCACCACATACTTATGTGAATTTACTTTTTCGGCCTTAAAGCTCATTCATGTGGCCGCGGTAGACTGCTGGCGATGGTTGGGAGCTTGAGGGTAGCCGTTATCGTCAGGTCGTGGGATCTTGCTAAGATGCCTCTAATGACCTGCAATATAGTGGACTGATCCACGTTAAATCTTGTCGATATCCCATGTCCTCCGAAGTCGTTGTGTGGAAGCTTAAGATGGAGGTTCCATTTGTACCGAAAGTAAATAATTGATACTAATAAATCAGATTGAAATAACAATTTGAGTTCTATGAAAAATATTGAATACATAGACATCAAGAACATAAATTTAAATGTTTCATTCCAATTATGAAATCATATTCAACTAAGTCAACTTTAAAATTACTTTATATGTATATTAAGCAATTATTCAGAAACACTTATTGTTGAAATATTTTAGTTATTATATTAATGCTTGAAAAGAATATTTTCTTACTTAATTGATTCTTTGTAATTAATAATCAATCTGTGTTCTTTCTACTGACTGTAAATTCTGGATACAGAGGTGACCACGATCCAAAATAACGAAATTTATCTTTAGTAAATATTTCACGCGTTAAATAAATCAGATAAAAATATTTTACATAAGCTGTGGGAACCAAATGCAATCTCCAACTGTGAAAATTCCATTCGGAACAAAAAAAAACTTGGACTTCATTCCGCCAGAGCCGTCATCACTTGCTGAATTTATCTTTTTCCTGTTCAATTTCCCGAGCTCAATTTTTCTCTAACAGTTTCAGGACCTCTGCTGTAAATTTACTAAGTGGTCGCATCGGTACCAATGTGGTAAGTAAGCTTTAGATATTTCCCAGGATCCTTATTGTAATTATCAATTTTAAAGCTGATAAAATCTTCAGTACGATTTTTTTTTTTTTTTTTTTTGGAAATTTAATTTTAGTTTCAAACTAAACGAAATTAAATTTCTTTTATATAAAATTAGTAGAATGTATAATTCACATGCTTCTGTAAGAAAAATATAGGAAATAGTGAAAGACTTACTTGCAGTTTAAGTTACAATTCCTTTGGCAGTCGTTTAGAGTATGAATTAAATTAATATCCTTATAGCAGATTTCTAAAAAAAATAAGTTATTTTTATAAACTAAATAAATTTTGGTTTAAGTTTGTTCATATATTTTTTCATAATTATATATTGATAATATTTCAGTTGCTATTAAGTCCACCTCGAAACAGATTTAGTCATTTGAATGTATATTAAAACGATGTAAAAAAAACCTCTTCAAAACATTTTCTTCCAATAAAACAAGCTCATTTATAAAGCCTGTTAAAATTTTAAACATATTATTTTACAATTTTTTTTAAATTTTTTTCTTCAAAACTTTGGTTCTTAAAATTTTATTTTGTAAGTTACTGAAACTTTTTAAAATAATTTGTTTTACTGTTTAATTTTCTGACTTTTACTTGTCTATTATGT
>BMAW01102937.1:24110-65125 GCA_019974015.1 Nephila pilipes
TTCAAGCAAAGGTTAGTATTCTAGAAAGACCTGGTTACTGGTTTACTACGAGCACCATCTCTGGGTTAGTCTCGGGAGTTATTGATTGATGTGTTATATTGCCTTTTTTAGACATGGAAGTTAGCCTCCTTCACCAAGTACAGTAAATACTTGTTAATACTTCTAATTATGCACAGTACTTATATTATTAGCAAGCTATGAAATTTCATATTTAATATTGTATCTCTGTTTCATTATGATTTTCCATATCTTCTGAAAATCAGTGATGAAAAGAATTACAAGCAGTGATTACATGCCCTAGTTTCGTAACGCCTTTCGACTGTTCAAGCGTTATGTATAAATTATTGTTAAATAGCAAAGTAAGTACACTTTTTTCCTTCACTATTCGTAAAAAATCATTAATTTTGCTTAACGATTTTGATACCTGAGCAAAGTAAAGATGTCCACTCTTAATAATATTCTTGTTGTTTTAACATTCTTCAAAACGGATTCATTAAAACAATTAAGCTATTAAACATTAGATTATTCCATAATCTATGTGTTCGTAATGCAAGAAAAAAATTGGAACGTTTCCCTCATTTCCAGTAGATCTAAATATTGAAGATAAAAAATAAATTAACAGCAGATTCCATTTGTTTTAATGATTAACTTTGTACATTAAATGAGTTGATACTAGATACTAACGGTAAAAAATAAAAGCTTCTTAAAATACTTTTATTAACGACCAATATTTATCTAAATTAAGCAAATTTCAAATTCTAACATCTCTCCAAATACCATATATAGCTATCGCCTAGTGCTATGGTGCAAATATTAAATCATAATATGTCTCTGATTTCTTTGAACATTACATTTCATCTTAATTTCGAAGAACTATATATATATATATATATAGTACAAATTTTATACAATATATTCTTTTGCATTTCATCATTAAAATTACTTTACTTAATCTTATTTAATTTATTTTAACGCGTAAAGTACTGCATAACCCCAATATTTGACTTGTGAAAATAATTTTTTATGCAATGATAATAGAATACAGAAATTTAAGCTCTTTTATCACGTATTTATATAAAAAAAAACTATTTGTGGAAAATATGATTATAAGTTATCCTCTTAGATGACTTTGAAACAATTGTTTTTTAATCAAATGATATTCAAATGTGAGCTTCGACTGCACCAGAAGATTGATGCAACATCAGCAATGGATTTTAAAGTACAAACTGAAAAACTCCTACCTATTTTTTGACAAATCTGTGTCGGTTCTTCTAACATCGTCAGTACTTTCCAACAAACGTGACATGGCTTGAAATAGCTCCTAAGACACCATTCTTTGCACATCTGAAAAATACAATAATATATATATATATATCCTTAATGATAACGTTAAAACACGAAATGATAATTCTTTCTAAAAGTACTTCTTGTGAACGGGGTCCAGTTTTGTTGTTCTTTTCCCATAATTCTTCGTAATCCGTGCAGTTGGTTGGATAAGGAGATTCGAGAAGGTGCTCTTCCTCCTGGAAATGGAATTGTAAAGAATCAAAACTGTAAATAAACAATGGATGAGTTACTATACAGGGCATTAATAAAAACACTTGATTCCTATTTCTCTAACCTGAACATGTTATCAGAGACCTTCAACGCGTGTACCATGCATCAAATGTTCTAAGATCTAGAAGCATAGAAGAAACATAAGACTACAGAAAAGGTATTTATTGTCTAAAATGAAATGAAGTTGGGAAATATATATAAAAATATACTAAGCAATTCATATCAAATTTGATTTCCTTAAATACCATGGAAATTAAAAACATAAAGAGAATGCATATGTATAGGGAGTGTTACTTATTCAATATTATAATTACACTCGTTTAATTATATCACTAGAACGACCACATTTTCTGAATACATAGACAGCCAAAGAAAACTACTTCTTTTTCTAGATATTTCGCTAAAATAAGTTCCATAATACCTTCAACAACTAAAGTTTCTTATTTATATAACTTTGATTTACACACTCTGCTCTTGAATTATTTGACAATATTTTTTTCATATATTATTTATTTCATTTTTCATTTCATTTATACCGAATGACAATCTATTACGAGACATTGTTTCGTGAAAACAAAATTAAGGCTCTATGTCTCAGACCACAGATTGTTAATGGAAATTCCTTTCGAAATGAAAGCTCCGCGGGCATAAAGTAAGGAAACAGAAACGTTCAATTCCCTTAAAGTTACATTTGAGTGCAGATTCTGTGAACGTCCATGAGCTTCCGCTTCTATGCAATTTTGTATGAAATGAAAAAAATTTTCGATCGTAAAAGCCTCCAAGAACAGAAAAAAAGTTTCCAACTGTTACCCGTCTACCGGCAAATGACCTCGGTCCAGGAACTTCTCTCAGTGCATTATGCTTCTATCATCTTCCAACAGAAAGAGAATCAGAAGTAATTGTACTCCACACTATCCCATCTTTAGCTACTACTATATTACGCTCATTCTGGTCATTTTGAGAGAGATATGCTGATTCTTCACTTTTTATCCACAATTATGCTTCACTTTTGCCCCTTCAATTAGTAACAGAAAATCGATGTTTTGGATATTATTCTTCCCCTTAATGTTCTACTGAAGTCCCATCAAATAATGACGATGCCTTCGTTTTAATAATAACTGTACTAATTATGTTCATCTTTGTGAATTTTAATTATTTACATTACAAAGTTTTAGTTCAGGAATAGCAGTCGTGTACCACAATAGTAAAACCTTTCTTTAAGGTTAAAACTTCAAAATTATCCACATTTGTAAGTAAAAGCATGATAGGACTTTAATTTAAAATTCCTTCTGTAACTGTTGTTATAAATTCCTCATAGTTATATTAGCGCCAATAATTACTTGTTTTAAAATGCTTTTTAAATTCTTTGAGTGCGGCTTCCCAAAGTCAGCTAAATTTCGGAAATCTAAAAGAGCAGTTCTAAGCAGTTGCTTTCAAGAATAATATAGGTTTGTTCAGTCAGTCTAAGACTGTAAAAAAACATGACAACGAACAAATAACACTATTTGAGAAGTATTCAATATTCAGTGGAATATGGCTCGTCACAAAGGTCTCAGATAGCTAGAAGAATGAAATATTAATTAACACGAAAATTGAGGTTTGCCAAGACATAGAACAGATCGTACTGGTCAACATATTCAAAGGGATGGCATTACGGCCACTCAATCAACTACTCTCAACATCTTGAAAAAATGTGCAAGGATATTTGGATGTTTCAATATTTGAGAGAGCAGTTTCAGTATGATTGGATAAAAGTGTTTGGTATACAAGTCGCCCTTTACAACGACTGCAATTAACCTCCCCAACCAACATGAAAAATATGATGGTGACTGCCTGGGCTGCTTGGAAGAATGAAGGACTCAACGTTGCATTCAGCTAAGAGACTCGGTTAATAGGACTAATCTGACCACTGTTGATGAACGTCATACCTATAGTGAATCTAACATAAGGGTGTAGGTTGCAGTTAGGCATGATGAATGATTGTCTCTGGTATTCATCGAAGATACATTGATGAGGTGTACGATACGTTGTACATAAGAAAGTAAATAAGATAGTAGGCTGAACATTAGATGAAACAATCGATTTCAGAATCACAATCGATTTCAGAACTCATCAAAATTACAATGATGAGGTGCTGCACCTGATTGTACTATCTTATATTCAGTGGCTTCAAATTGGTATTTTGTAGCTAGACTACGTGCTTCCACACATGACACTCATCAATTAAGAACCCTTGTAGAATGTCCAGTTTTTCCTTCGGCCAGCAATGTCTTCTGATCCTGCCTCGAGCAATCAAATATGAGACGTGATAGGTCGTCGTTTCCTTGATCTGTACCAGCATCAATCGGTGAACGAACTGTGGAGCTCATACTTTTATGGCAAACACATATTTTTCAAACACTTATATTTAAAATATTCTTAATTTTTCAGCTTTTCTAGAATTAATGATCGAAATTTAAAGAAATTGAGAAGGTAGGCCTTTTGAAACATTCTGTTATTCATTCTTTAAGAATATGAATTTCGTCATGTGAAATGTTTTGTAATTAATTAAATAAACGTTACGTTAACTAAGCAACATTATACAATCTACTTTTGAGAAATTGACTGTTAAGTCAACTTTGTTCAATTACAAAGGTAATGAGAATGACTTACTTTTAAGGAATGGAAAATATTTTATTAAAGAAAAAATCTTAATGTTTTGGTGGTTTGTTTATTCAAGTATATTATTTATAATTAGTTCAAATGTTGCAAAATTCTTTTGCTGGATGAAACTAATTAATTTCTTAAAATTTCATTTAAAATGATAAGCTCCACGAAGTCTTATATGATTTAGGTCTTCATTGAATAGTACATATTTTGTGTTCAAAGGCTTCTACAACAGTATTCCATTAAGTAAAAGGATATTGGAACTAATTATATCTAGAACAGATGACTAAAGTGTTCATCTGACTTAGAAATGACTAGAAGCTACGTTTTAAATGTAAAAATTAAAAAGGAATTATCAGATACGGAATATAAACACAACAAAATATAAACATCGAGCCCGAGCCTAAAACTTTGGACATCGTTCAGCCTTCCCGTCCAAATTCATTCATGACAGGACTGTATGGAAATGAGTTTAACATTTTTTTTTTTTGTTTTAAAGTACTATACTCAGAGTATACTGATGCAATTTTTTTCTGTGTCAGGTAATAATCTGTCCATATTTCCTAATGATCCAATTCCAAATGGGCTGACATCGCATATAATTTCAAATATCATCTATCATTAAATTAAATTTTACATCTCGCCAGTTTTGACAATGTCGTAGGTACAAAAGACATTCTTTCAAACTCGACTTTCCCAAACCGAATTTTATAGTTGTTATTAGTTTCCTCTTTATGATATTTTATTGGATAATCATCTTCAGAGGAGAAGAGAATATTTCTATCAACTGGGAAGGAATAAAGACTCGGAGTTGACAATAATCGTTGCAGTACGTTAAATGACGTATAAAATTTTAATATAGGAACTCAAATAAATCTTCGCAAAATAAACTTCACAGACTTAAAACAGTTTCCTAAAAACCCTCGAATCGTAGAAAAGCCTGAGGTATCGAATTAAAATCGATACTTAACTTCGAATTATAACATGCTATAATTTCATTCTGGTTGAGAGATAGTAATTATTTATGTACTTCTTAAAATTTATTACTTCAATCCATAACATTATTTCCGATGTCACTATTAATGTTGCGAAGTATACCTCAACCAGTTTAGAAGCCTCTAAAATATTTAAGAAAATTATGTTTCTTAAATCTTTTAGAGACTATTCTATCTTGGATCTAACTGAATTAGATCAAAAATAGCTTCGAAATACAGCACATGGAATGATCTTTAATGTTTCACCTTTCGATCATTGTTACATTTCATGGTCGTAGAAACAGCATATTCAACTCCGGTGTTACTAAAAAGGTCAAGCGGATGTAGATCTCTCGTGGGGGTGATTTTTTATTAGTTAAAAATTTCTTAGTTGTGTTTGTATCGAACGCAAACAAACCCTTTGTATTTAATATATTTGATTAATTATTACCTATTAGCTCTAAATGTAGCTATACTTTATATAGTAACAGAGTAGTTCCAGAATGTATATGGGCATTTAACGATATGTTCTAATTGTAAGATGATACGACTAGGATGCTTAGAATGGAGTTAATGCAGAATTTAGATTCCTGCCATCCACTCTTAAAAACCATGTTGATCAAAAACTGAATTAAGCTGTAATACAGAACTTCAGTTTTGCTAGCACATATTTATATTCACGAAATTAATTTAATTATTTTAAAAAAAAATATCCGTTTCGAACAAAGAGAATAACTTTACTGAAAACACTTTCCCTTTCTGAAAGTCAAAGGGGCTATGTAAAACAAATTGTATTTCAGTTCAAGTTGAAATCGGATTTCGATAATCGTCAAATATATGTAGCCAATTTAAAACAAATGGGAAAGTAATTACTTTTAGGCTCTAAATATGGGTTCAAAGAAACAACGCTTGCTTTTATAACCACAATGGTAGATCCTTTCAAAAATAATTCATTGCAGGAAAAGCAAAATGTATAACTTCGAATGCTAAAAGGGAAGCATCCGAGAATTCATAAATTTGAGTCTTGTGCCATTCTTGAACAATCTAGGAATTTTAATCATGCGTAATAGATTCAAGTCACACTGAAACAAAATTGTATTGCAATCGCGGACGTGTCAATCTCTTTTATGGTTCTTTTCATACAAACGATATATATATATATATATATACACTCAATGCTCAATGTTGATAAATATTTCGCAATACCTAAAATTAAGAATAGCTCACTAATAACATAGTGAGGTGCCAAGAAGCAAATTGAACTCTACTTTCTCGCTTTTATAAACAAGAAAAAACATACTTTTCAAGGGTAAAGTCACATCAAATCTTCGTTCCCATCAGATAATGTTTTCCAAATTTCTTTCAACTGAAACTGAATACGGGTAACAAATGACTATAAGCTCAAAGGTTCCTAATGTTGTTTTTTAAGAGCATCTTTTATTGGATCGTTATGTGTATTATAAGTCGATTATAGGGGATAATGCCCAAATACTTTTACATCTATCAACTTATCCTACTCAGAGCTCCATATAAAATCCGGAACTTTCAACTGTTGTTCACCCAATCGGCTGCGGTCTTGTTTTCCAGAAAAAGAAACACAAACATTTCACCTCCCACTTTTTACAACAAACAAATCCCGTGGTCTCAGAATACTAAATATCTAGGACTCATACTAGATAAATCACTAACATGGAAACAACACATATTACACACGCGTGATAAATTCCGGAAAGCAAAACGAAGTATTTACCCCCTAATTTGCCGGGATTCAGAAATGAACTTACAAAACAAGTTGCTTCTGTACACAGCCGTCCTCAGACCCATCATAACATATGCATGTCCCGTTTGGGCGTATGCGGCCAAATCTAACATTAATATCCTTGAAATTACACAAAGCTCAACCCTTAGAATGATCACCAAAGCCAGATGGTTCACAAGAAATAATGAAATAGCTAAAGCCACTAAAATCCCCACCTTTAAAACCTTCATTCAAAAAATTTCTAAAAAATTCTTTAACTCCCTACCACTAACCAATAACACTAACATATTAAACCTTGAAAACTACACACCAAGACACAACGCCAAAAGACCCAGAACAGTATTACTCGATTCATATAACCCTCCCTAATTTAATTTCTTATATTTTATAAAATCCATTACTACTTTCAACACATGTAATACAGCTAATAACTCATCCTACTAACAGCCGCATACGTCCCCATCAGTATATCCACGAAAATAATAAGTTACAAAAATGCAGCACCCAATAACACGGTCAAGCAACGGGAGGGTGACCGCTTAACGGCCACCTCCTCTTTTTCACTTTTTACATAAACACAGCAGTCAGGAACAGCGAATAGGAGAGCTCCCCTCCAAGACTCACCAGCCAATGGGAAAGCGAGGATTCACCACCACCCCTGACCGAAACTTTAGCCTTCAAGTCAAATCACTTTCCAGACTACCCAGACATCCAATTTCAAATCAACTTTAATCAATCTTTACAGAAAGTCTAAATTCCAAATTTTACCAAGTCTAAATTCTATAACTTATCGACCCGAGCTTGAAGGCCGCTCCGCGGCCTATGTGCTCGATAACCTTTCCAGCGTGTTGTTCACCCACTATAGTACCACTGCTACTTTCATTCTATATCTGCAGTTTCTTAAGGTTTCTATTGTTGGACCTCAGTTACCGCATGTTATCTCCACCACTGTTCAACATCGAAATAACCTCCGACGGTTAATCATACCGCCAACATCCCTTTCACCAAAATGTTACTAACTTATACACAATGCTTAAGACAACATTTAGGACGATTTAGGTTTATCAGGTCAAACTGTATAATATTAGGCATTATCGTCGCAAAAAGAAAAGTGAGCTTTCCGATCCAAATTATAGTTTTCTCATTTTAATAAGATTATATTCTTTATAAGGGATACCTAAATCCCAAAAATCTTGTTTAAGAATTTGTCATCTCATTGAGAAGTAATTACCTTTAAAGAAATCATCTCTATATTTGCATTAAATACTATTTTTTAATTACAAAAATGCAAAATAACATGCAGAGTTTTCAGATTTAAATTTGCGTCAGTTTCAAATCAATCGTCCAAAGAAAGATTACATTTATAATTTGAATCACAATGAAAAACTGCGACAACCTTATTTTGCTAAAGCACTGTTTTATGTGTCTTTGTTTTCTTGTTGATCTCTCTATGAAATATTTACTTTCATCTCTCTCACATTCTTTTACAATTTTATTTTTCTTGATAATTTATTAACTTTTGAAGAATACACTGACATAGATCCTTGCTCACTCATTGTCTGCAAATTCCATAATGATTATTATGTATATCCTCTATTTTATAAATCTCGTTGAAACTGAAGAAAAATCACAAAAATTCTAGCACTATTTGAAATAAATCTAATTATTATGTGATTCCTCTTTTTTCAAATTTCTCGTTGAAAATGAATCATAAAAAATCTAAAACTGCCCTAAATCAATCAGGCACCAAAGAAAAAAAAAACCGATGTGAAATGTTTTCATCCTAAGCTCCTAACAAGGTCAGTGCTAAATTTAAAATCCAATCAAAAGGAAAAAGTACTTTGTTCCATTATTAACCCCTTGTCATTAAGAGAGTAATTGATCATCACGACAATAATATTTAAGTCGGTATTGAGGAGAAAACTCTTTCATTCAACTTAAACTATTTAAACTGTATACTCTCTTCATTTTAAGTAAGAAACAAATAACTAAAACATTTCTTGACAATCAAGTTCATACCGAAATGGGTGTTGAAAATACAGCGTGGTTGTAAGTAACAGTATTATTCAGTTTTGAATTTAAATGTTTTCTGTATATTTTGTGCTTGATTTCACCATTCTTATAAACTGTAAATATATTTTCCTTAGTACTTTTAAAACCATCTACCAATTAAGTTATCTTTAAACAAAATGTTAGCAAAGAATCTTATATACATGATTTTATGTTAGTTTTTATTATTGAGATATAATTTAAAAATAGTCAGGAATCGAATTTTACGGGGAAAAATTAAAACTGTCATTTGAACTGACTCGAAATACATAATCTTGTTTTGAATAATTTTTAAAAATATACACTATTTTCTTATTAAAACTGCAACAAAATGGTGGAGGCGTACTTCAATCATCAAGTCGCAAGAAAAATGTAACATGCTTGGATATATAGATAATTAGAATTTCGGATCATTTGTACGAAGAAAGTAGGGGCAACACCATTTACAGTCTGTATAAAAATGAAGATTTTACATTTGTTTTTGATTCATAAGTCACATTCGAAAATTCTTGTTGGTGTTAAAAATTGCTCTACGTCATATAAGAGTTAGAAATACGTGGCGTTTTGATGTGGTTAGGAAGGTAGGAGAGAGAAGTGTCAGCTCACACACACAGATGTCGTCCTCGTCACTTCACCAATGTTCAAAATGGTTAGGTCTTTCTTAGAAAGCTCCCATATTGCCAATGAGTGCGATATTTTTAAACAATAACAACCACAGACCTACCATCCCTTGTCGGAACTTGACTACGATAGTATCGACTACGACAATGTCATAATCTGCTGGAAGGAGGATTATACTAATCCCATTTTGTTGCTCGCATTAGTTTTTTTTCGCTTGAATTTCAAGCGAATATGGTATCAATAGTTCCCGGAGGACCATATAGAACGTCATGCAGAATCACAGCACTTTCCACCTACATATCAGTCTTCTAAACTGGGTGCGAGAGGTCAAGTACGCAAGCAGCCTTTCATTAACAAACAGCTGTATTACGTACCCGGTACTACAAAATTGGCTCGCTTATAGGACGACATATGTTCGTTAAAATCTGCCGCACCAATGGAGAGCAAGAACAATGTTTATAAATGTGGCTACGCTTATGGCTACAGCAGAGACAGGCGCACCTAGACGTGTTAGTAGTCCCTTAGTCGAAGATCGTGGACAAAATAATTGTTTCATGAATGGTTTTAAAGAGAATATCGGCACGGCGTACTGTATCGTAATCGACATATTCTTATTTGATGACCCTGGGGTTTACAATTGTTTCAATTTTGCACACATTTCTGAAAGATTGAAAACCCACAACTTCAATTGATGAATAATGGCCTAGTACTGAAGCCGAACTGAATTATGGCCCACTGCATACCCTAATATAACAAAGAATTTAATACTTTTTCCCCATTCTGTACAGTTTATGTGCAATGATTGATTCTTCGGAATTCATTCCTTCCTAGAGTAGGATTTATATTGGCCAGGTTCATGTGTATTTTTATGTAATGTATAATCTAGACTTTTAAGAATTTTGAATTAAAATATAGTATCGAGTAAAATGAAGATAAGTGCACCATATGATTCGTTTTAAATTGTTATAACTTTCACTGAAAAGAAATTAGTTTCTGATGGCCAACAATAACACAAGAAAATTTTAATGATTATTGATATGATAAAAAAAAAAGTCACCACAATATTGTTTTGATAACAATCAGCCGTATTTTTATTGGACGTGAGTTATGCCTCTCAGTTTAAGAAACTGAATACTTTTGCGGTCAATATTGTGTTTATACTATAAATGTTTAATAAAAAGTATCAGGTTGCAAATTCCAAATATTTGTTATATGCTATAAAATAAAGATTACATTTTCGAAGTGGAAAGTTAAGTGGGGGACATTAAAATTATTACTGTAAAAAAATTCTATAATTTCCTACAAATATTTTTAATTATAATTTCAAATATTGAGGTCTTATTTATAAGTTGAAATGTTTTGTTTTTAATTACATATAATTTTAATGCATAGTTAGTTATTTGCAAATTTCTTAAAACAAAAGTTATAAATATTCCCTCTGCTGAAGTCTTTAGCACATGAATTGTTCAATTAGAAAATAATCTAAAACGTTACTATGTTTCGTATTATCTATGTCATAATACATCTAAAACGTTATTATGTTTCGTATCAAAAATTGGAATATCTTGATTAATTTAAAAGAAATGTTGACTTTCTAAATATTTAACACCTATTCCTCTTTTACTTTAAAATCCATTATTATTTAAATTTATGTTTGAATTAAATTCAAGATTCATCCACGTATTATAAGATTTTCAACAGAAATTAAGAAAATAAAATATATCCTATTCCAAAAGATTCAATAATAAGGAAAGAGATTTATTCCTATATCTGAAGAAAAAAAATCTTTATTTCCTTTTTTTTACATTATAAAATGATTTTTTTTTTAAAAAAAATATTTAGGAACATAAATATCGGTAAAAAGGAGAGAGAGAAAGCAGAGATTCAAAGTGGTAACAAGTCATTTACAAATAATTTTTAGAACATGCTAAGGTTTTAAAACTGCTCATTATGATTTTCTATTCAAATGAATTTGATAACGTACACTGCGCGACAGCATTTAATAGAACTGCGTTCTTCACATGTATTTGAAACGAAAAGCTAGAGTAAAAAGTGAAATTACCATTTTTATATTTATCAGGTAATCGTGATTTTTTTCTAATTTCACTCCTTCTTCAAATGGATCATTTGGAACGAAAGGCGAATGGACGGAGAAGAATATTCGAGGGACTGTCCAAGGGAACATCGTATCTTCGTCTCGCATGTATACAATTAAATCGTGCACGCTCTGGTCAGTTCCTATAGATTCATCTAAAAGATAGGAAAAAAATTCTTGTAATCCAAAAATGTTTTTATAACACATACATTAATGGTTTTAGTCACTCATTGGATGATCGTTTTAGTCAGTAACAAAACGGTCACCAAAGCACTTTTCTAAGTAAGTAATGTTCTAGATGTGTTTTCTGGCATATCCCAAAAAGGTCAGATAGCCTACTTACTAAGCAATCCACCATTCTGTCACTTAATGGGACTTAGTACCTTTGCACCTTCAAAAATTCGATTTTTCAAATTTGTTTTCAAAAAACAGTGTGGAATGTTAGGAGCATTTTAAAACAAACCGCGTCAAAACCCGACAACGACGAGAAGCCCTGTGCAACAAAAAATGTAAATGCCTAAAGTAGATTGTTCTTTGTAATGCAATGTAAACAAACATCTTTTTCTCAGTTTGTTATTTTCACACTTTCCCACAGGATTAAAAAAAAAATGTTTTGTATGCAGAGCTTTAAAATTTTACATGAGTGTTGTACTTAAGAGTTTTATTCTGTGAACCTCGATTTTGTTAATAGGTTGATTAGATTTTATTTTATAACATGATACATAAAAAAAAAGTTACTAAATATAAACTAGTTACCTTTTATAATTTTTCAATTTTTTTAATGTAAGTTAAATTTAAAATTTGAGGTTTATAGAATAAGGACATTATTTAGCTTCAATTTGGTATAAGAATTATGGTTCTACTGTACATCTTTCAAATGTTATCTTGTGGGTAACTTAAGGTAAGCTAATTTATTTTTTAAATTTTTGTACACATATTTCATGTTGTATAAGAAAATACATTAATTTAATAGCAAAATTTGACCCAATATTTTAAACTATGCACTTTATTACACAAACTGGCAAAGTTTCACATTGAAATGAGCAACACTTGATGATTTATGAAGAATCGAAAAAGTTTGTCAAAATGTTCTACTTTTGATTTCGAAAGGTACTAAGTCCCCTTAATATTCATTCGTCCAATCAATTACTTGGTCAATCTGTTAGTCGACCAACTATATAGTAAATTATTCAATCAAAGGATTTCCTTTCCGTTGATCATCTGGTAACGAAATCTGCTTTTACATAACGCATTGTACGAAGCAATTTCATTTTATTTGGTATTTACTTAAGAATGATTATTTAAAAAGAATATCGATAAAAAAAACTTACTTATCGTTACAGACTTGTAAAACAATTTAGTAGTAGCAAACTAGAGAGATTTCAAAGGATGAGAAGAGTAGTAAAAAGAAAGAAATTATATTAGCTTTACTTGCATTATTGTATTCATCCTGATAAATACATTGATCTAATATGAATTTAATAAAATGATCCATATGTCTTTATACTATGTTCGAGAAGTTATACAGAATCTTTAATGAACATGTTCTATCAAAACTAAGTAAAAAATTAAAAAAAAACTAAATAATTGTTTACACATACAATTGTGTAATAAATATATTGCCAACTAATGAATATTAAACTTTATTTAAGACATTTTTCTAATTTCCAATAAATCATTGAAGTTTTTGTAAAATGTCTTGAGCATTCATTCCCATTTAGATCGAATAAATATAAATAAAACTGAAGCAATGTTTGTGTTTACTTTTTGAAAATTGAAATTGTAGGAAAGCATTAATTAAAACATGCATTATTTATGATACTTACCAGAGTATGAGGTTTCAACCTCCTCGTTGCCATAAATATGGAGATTTGTAGAATAGCAGGTTTTGTAAAATCGTCTTTCATAGTCGTAAGTGAAAGTTCTTTTCATTTTCCTATACGAACTAAATAAAATATTCAGTGATAAAGACATTATATTGTATCCATACAATATTAAATAATTATGCTAAGATTAAGAAAATTTCAACGAGTGTTTTTCAGTTAAGTCAGTGTCTTTTTTTAATTTTTAAGAAAACAAGACATTTCGTTAAAAAATTACCAAACTTAAACGAGATATTTGAAAGTTAATCTTCGTCTTATGCCTTTATTTTTTCATGGTAAAGAATTTTTTTTTTTCAGAAATCCGCAACTCATTTTGGAAATCTATTCTTTAAGTCACAAAAGTAGAGAAAAAATCACATTGGCCTTATTTCTTAAATGTTATCTGGATAATTATAGTTAAGTTTAAAATTCTCTATAACTTTAAAAAAAACGACATAAGTTTTACAAAGTAATTTTGGATCTGTAATTCAAACCAAAGGATGCAATTTTTAAATTAAATCAAAAATGTATAATGAAAGGAATAGTTAGACTTGAGGCATAAAATGCCTGAAAGAAAAAGATCCTACTACTCGAGATTGAGTTTTAAGTTTAAAAAGCTAGTTTAATGAGAAAAAATGCTTAAAACAATGACCAGAAACAGCACTGTGTACAAACTTATGGCGAAGGAGGATTTGGCGAATGCTATTAAGTGTATCAGTGACTGTCCAGCAATAGTGCAAAATATAACTATTTGCATACGGACAGGAACATACATGTTGGGAAACGCACAATTTATTCAACGGAAGAAACCATATATAACACATCAATCAATAACTCCCGAGACTAACCCAGAGATGGCGCTCGTAGTAAACCAGTAACCAGGTCTTTCTAGAGTACTAACCTTTGCTTGAAACGTGTAGAAATTTTAAGACGATCGGACCAGAAACATCTGAGTTATCGAGGTTGGAGTAAAGTCGTTTTGTAGTTTGTTTAAAAAATGGAAAAAACCGAGTTTCGTGTTCTGATAAAACATTGTTTTTTAATGGGTAAAAACACCGTGCAAGCGAAACAATGGATTGAAAAATGTTACCCGGACTCTTGTCCATCAAAAGCAACGATTTGTCGGTGGTTTGCCGAGTTTAAACGTGGTCCTACCGACACAAATGACGCGGAACGCTCGGGTAGACCTGTGGAAGCCGTTACACCGGAAAATGTGAGTGAAGTGACAAAAATTATAATGAAAGATCGTAAAATGAAGCTCCGTGAGATTGCTGAGATGATACAGATATCATATGGAAGTGTATTTACTGAAAAAGGGTTTTTGAAGTGAAGTGAAAAAGGTTTTTTCCAAGTGGGTGCCGCGATTGCTTTCGATGGAACAAAAACAGCAACGAGTCGATGATTCAGAAAGCTGTTTATCGCTATTTACTCGCAACAAAAAAGATTTCTTGCGAAAAAAAAAAAAAAAAAAAAAAAAAATTTTTTTTTTTTTAAAAAAAAAAAAAAAAGATTTGGAAAAGCGTTGGAACGATTGTATCACCCTATAAGGTGATTAACAAAAGGTGTTATGTTGATGAATAAAAAAAAATTTTGCAAAAAAATGTTGTTTTCAATGTTAGTCTCGGGAGTTATTGATTGATGTGTTATATGCTAAATTGACTGAATACTTACATCAGTCCAAAAGTACCAAATAACAGTACAATTGAAATGTCCCCGGCCTGACACATAGATGGTGCTACTAGAATTAAATCCATATGTTTTTTAGTTAGCCCTAACTCTCAAAAGATGCGTGTATAAATTTGATAGCTGTCGGATCATTAGTTTGTGAATTATAGCATTTTGAGTGAAGCAACTTTTGTTATTGTGAAAAAAATGGATAAAAAGGAATTTCGCGTGTTGATAAAATATTGCTTTTTGAAGGGAAAAAGTATAGTTGAAGAAAAACCTTGGCTTGATGCCGAGTTTCCGGACACTGCCCCAGGAGAATCAACCATCAAGGATTGGTATGCTAAGTTTAGACGTGGTGAAATGAGCACCGAAGACGGTGGACGCCCAAAAGAGGTTGTTACCGACGAAAACATTAAAAAAATCCATAAAATGATTTTGAATAACCGTAAATTGAAATTGAATGAAATAGTACACGACACTCTAAGGATATCAACTGAACGTGTACATCATATCATTAACGAATATTTGGGTATGAGACAGCTCTGCGCAAAGTGGGTGCCGCGCGAGCTCACTTATGACCAAAAACAAAGACGAGTTGACGATTCGGAGCAGTGTTTGAAGATGATCAAGCGTAATAAACCCGAGTTTTTGATTCGATATGAGACAATGAATGAAACATGGCTCCATCATTTCACTATGAAGTCCAATCGACAGTCATCCGAGTGAACTGCACACGATGAACCCGTTCCAAAGCGTGGGAAAACGCAACAATCGGCTGGCAAGGTTAGGGCGTCTGTATTTTGGGATGCGCATGGAATAATTTTCATTGACTACCTTGAAAAAGAAAGGACCATCAACAGCGACTATTACATAGCGTTATTGGACCGTTTGAAGGACGAAATCGCCGAAAAACGGCCGCATTTGAAGAAAAAGAAAGTGCTGTTTCACCAAGACAATGCACCGTGTCACAAGTCAGTGAAAACGATGGCAAAAATCCAAGAACTGGGCTTGGAATTGCTTCCTCATCCACCTTATTCTCCAGATCTGGCCCCCAGCGACTATTTCCTGTTCTCAGATCTCAAACGAATGCTCGCTGGGAAGACATTTTCGTCGAATGAAGAGGTGATCGCCGAAACTGAGGCCTATTTTGAAACAAAGGACAAATCGTACTACAAAATTGGTATCGAAAAGTTGGAGGGTCGCTATAATCAGTGAATCATCCCTAAAGGGAATTATGTTGAATAAAAAAAACTAATTTCGCCAAAAAAAATATGTTTTACTATGGTAGGCCGGGGAATTTTCAATTGACCTGTTATGTTCACGAAATACAGATATTGTCGATTCAATGGATACAGATTTTCGCAAAATCGTAGAAAAATCCTTTCCCAACAATAATGTTTTCATGATCATTTTGAATACCGAAAGAATCTCTTGGTATGCAAAAAGAAGCATTTTACATGGTTCGATTTGTAGAATTATGCATGTAAGTGAATGTTATGTATCATTTTTAGAGGTACCTATTAACAGTATTCTAAAATGGCTAATATATATGTTCAAAATGTTAGCTTTCGTACTTCCTTGCATTCTGGAATAAAGGTTTCTCCCAACTCCAATATTGCGCATCGTCTGTATTGAAATCGTGGGTGTAAATTTCCAATAAGGCACTCAGAATTTCCTCTCTAGAATAATTTGCATAATATCCAAGTTTTGGTACCTAGAAGTAATTCATGACTTTTTATGATACACATTTATTATTAAACATACAATACAAAAGAAACAAATATATATGTGTAGATTTGAGTTGGTAACAATTTGTAAGAACATTCTGAAGTAAATGGAATGATTTTAATGTGAAACAACAATTTTTAAATAATATATCTGAACATATGTGATTTTGGCCTCTGTATCATTCAATAAAATCCTCTCATTTAAAGAAGAGTAAAATGTCTTTCAATGGAGTGAAAATTAAAGTAAGACTAATACATTTCTGCATGATTACACATCGAGATCTTACACGTTAACCAAGTTGTTCGCTACGTTGATCTTGCAAAGCTGTACAATCCCCACATCTTCCCATACGATAATATCACATGAACTCAGATGTGCTAACATTGCTATCACCAAAGTAACAACAATATATGTATATATAATAAAAAGAATTTATTTCCCTCAGAATATGAGGATGAACGCAAAAGATTAAAATTCAATCTTAAAGCTAATTTTTTTGGGAGGGAGAAGAAGGAAATAATAAGGGTGTCTTTTTGATTTAGTACGAAGAAAAGTGTTTTCATTAGTTTACTTTATAATAGCTTCTTTAGTACTTAATGTGAAATATTTAGCACAATTAATAGTTTCTTTCGCTCCTTCGAAAAAGCTACACTTTCGAACACCGCAAGTGAAGTGAGGTTTTATTTTAGTTACCTTGCATTGACCTAACTATTTTGTTTTCAGATTGAATCCTGGTCCAAATTAATTATGTTTGATCGCTTCATATCAATTTCGCCGAGGGCTGTATTTCCTTTTGTTTGCTTCTGAACTTTCAGGATTTGTTGCTTTTGCTTCTTTCCTTAACTCGTCACGTTCGTTGACGAAGGCAAATTGGATTTCTTCATTAAGATATATTGCTATCTTGAGGTGACTTCCTCGTGGTACAAAAGAGCAATTCGATTCTTTTAAATATTCGTTGAAACGTTCAAATTGTAAACATTTATATTTCTTTGACGTGTGTATATTGCTTTTTCTGGACTGTCTGTGAACAGTTTCAATATAACTGTATCGATTAAAATCCCTAAATGTTTATTTGCCCTTAGTAATCTGTTTGTGATTAGGTCGTGACCATAACATTGATGAGATAATAACATTAGTATCGCAGTTCGAAACAGTTTAGAATTCTCGCCCATTATCATCACTTTCTTCAGTCTCAAAGACATTTAATACATCAATCTCGCCACATTTTGTGACTGGAAACGCTTTTTATCTTTCGCTGTATAATGTATTGCTTTGAAATCTTTCTCCTTTGTTTCAAGATAGAAACTAATTCAGAGCCTTCGCGACAAATTTTAGAACCTGTTCCCCACTGAATACTTAAATCCTTTTGAAGCCTGGGAGTAATGGAATATTTAGATTTCAAACTTGAAAGTAAATATCTTGTTTCATCAAAAGAGCTCAGCATCTAGCCCTAGGACTGTTATAACTATGCTTCGCATTTTAAAGGTTTTTCCCAGAGTTGATTGCCTTTGGAAGAGTAGTTTAAATAAAAAAAAATCTTCAGATATCCTACGACAAGACATCAACAAACTCAAGCAATTACCTATTTCAGATAGTCTTCCAGTTACAGGACTTACCTAAAAACTTTGAACTTTTACATATTCATTTAATTTTGGTTCCATTTATACTTCTTACCAATTTTTATAATGCTGTATTATGCATAGCATGTCATTTTAGGTTTTATTTGCAGAATTTAGATAGTATTATGTATTATAATTGTAATATCATTATCTGGAATGTAAGTTTCATCGAAGTTTAAATGGGATAGTGGTTAAACCTATTTTTTGTCAGAGGTCATTGTTAGTATGGCATTTGTGGAGAGATCTAGAAACAAAAGTATCAACTTATATAAGTTTTTTCAATTAAATTTCTGTGTTGTAAGGATTTATATTGGATGTAGAACTGTCAAACCTGACACTGAACCACCAATTTCATTACTGACCAAACCATCGGAATAATGTGTATCATTGAATAAAACATATATCTAGAAACGTATGTCTTCCATTCTTTCTATTTTGGGAAAAATTTGAAATGAAAGGAATGTAATCATGATTGGTCATTTTTACGTTTTTTATGCAACAAATTCAAATAATAATGTGCTGCATGATATTAGCACTTATTTTCTTATGTAACCTGAACAGAAAGTGGAAAGTGTAAGTACCCTCTCTTTAGTAAGTGATGTATCAAAAAACTCGAACTAACATTATCTCAACGAAAAAGAGGCACAATATCAAATTTCATTTTTTGTAGGTTGCTAGAAATCTAAATATCTATATTTGTAAGTACTCACTTCTCGATTCTAAGTAATTTCTTTATTGCGTTAGAAGCGTCCCTGTTTTCATTCGTCATTAAATCCATCGGTCTTTATTAGCCAGTTGACATAGTGTTTTTATTTTATTTTACTATTAAAATTTTAACCAAGTTGCTTTTTCATTCGGATTCATCAACCAGAGTCCAAATTTGGAGATCGACTTTTGTGCGTTTCAACAAACCACTCTCATTTTAAGCGGAAAAATGGTTTATAAATTGAGTAAAAATTTTTAAAAAAATGTACAAGTATTTCTGTGTGTTTTTTTACCTCCAGATCACTATATTATCTAGATTGTAGATGCTGCTACTATAGTGCTGCGGTAATATCCTCACATTCCTTTGCTTTTAAATATAGATCTATCGTTGTAAAAAAATATGAATAGCAGTTTTAAATAGCTTACCTGGTAAATATCTCCTGAAATTATCATTGTAATTATTTCAATATATTCGTATGTTTATTCACCAATAATAATGTTCTTCAGGTCTCCACAAAGCAATTATTCATTTGAAAGATTTAGGATTTTTTAAATGCATTTCATAGATTCTTATAATTAAAATGTAAAGTTACAATTTCATCCAAATTTTTAAAAAAAAAAAAAAACATGAGTCAGTGAATAACTCTTTTCTTGGCCCTTACGATCAAAATAATATAAGATATAATATTTTGGAATTAATACATAGCAGAGATATTATTAAAGGAGAAAATTATTTGTAATCGAAAGAGTCTCCTTTCTATATATATATATAAGCAGAAATACCTTTGTTGGCTCATCGCGACATCTCAGACTATACAACCGATTGACTTGAAATTTGAATTTTTTAGTTACTCATTTGCGATGCTGGGAGGCGCTCACACAGAACGGATTTTACGGAATTACAATCTAAATGTAATTTTCATGAATTGTCTTTTCTTATATTGGTTATATCATTTTTGAGCTTTATCATAAAGTAACTTATGACAACGCCAAACAGGAATATATACTTTTTTTTTATATATGCTGTGTATTGCTACCAATTCAGTTTACTTGGCGAAATTGCGCGTACAGAGAATGTCGACTCACCAAATAATTTAATATTGATGTACTGATGGGATGGTTATCATAAATATTTTCACCGCCAAGTCGAAGCATTTCAATGACCTTGCATTGTAGATTTTAAAAGCTATACTATAGTAGCTTAATGACTCACCCTTTGCTCAACAAGATAATTTGTGTTGTGGAGGACGTAAGTCTTAAATTCATGAAAAAAGTGTTTTATTATTAATAATTATTGATAAATTACATTTGTAAATCTAACCCGCAATCTTACGAAGATATTGATTGGCTTTTAAATGAATAATAACAGTATGTTATTCATGTCATTGATAAAAAAAAAAATAAGTAGCTGTCAAATATTTATTGTGCTTACGCATTAGCTGTAATAATCTAAACATTATACAAAAGTTTTGTTTTGTATTTTATTTTAGTTTTTTGGTTTCACAGGAAATAAGCAGTTTTTGTTTTTTAAAATGGCTGGATATTTTATCGTTTTCAGAATACAAATTATTTTTTAATGATATGATTTTTTAAGAGCTATTCTGTCCTGATACGGTTTAGATATGCTGCTAGCGTAATAGAGTTATCCTTTGCAAAAGGATAATATAATACAGGTGACTTTTTGCTAAAAGAATTTTTTTTGTATACTTTATCTTTTGTATTTTTTTTGTTGAATTTTTAAATAGTTTGGTTTTAAAAAAATTAATTATATTTTTTAACTTGAAAAAGTATTTCATTGTGGATTAATACAAATTGATTTTTTCTTATTTACTTTTCAGTTATAGTTTTTAATAATGGATGTTGAATATGTTTGGATAGATAGAATACCTACTCCTTTCAAAGTTTTTGCAAAAAATTCTTGGCGACGGAGCAAGTTTATTTTCGTCTCTGTCTTTGCTGGTGTTCAGTATATCGATGGCGTATAAAATGAAATATTATCGTTTCTCACACATGTTTAACAACTGGTATCGGTTTAAATGCTACACTCAAATGCTACCTGGCGCTCCTTATAATACTACTAACGATTTGCTATTTTGAAAAGGTGTAAATAGCTTACGTATGGATCTGGCCCTTTTTTGCAGGAAATCATGGCGGTGGCAAGAGTATTGCCTTATCAGTTCAAGAAGTGTATCAAGGCGTCTGCCTTATATGTTGGTAGAGCTGTAATTCAGAGGAAAAAAAGAAATTACGTTTTACGGGAAACTATAATATTGGACATTGTGATGTTTATAAAAGAAATAGTTGGATTAACAAATAAAGTAAAGTTAATCTTGTGATAATGTGAAACAAAATGAAGAAAATGTGTCATCTTTTAATGTTTCATCCTCAAAAAAATGTATCATGCTATTTTCAAAGACTCAATCAATATCTAACATTAATTTATCAAGTTCAAATGAATAGATTGTTAATGATAAAATGTCAATTAAATAAGGTAAAAAAAAGGAAAAAATATTCACAAATTCAATAAGATATGAACAAGTAAAAACACGCTGTTGAAGGTATACTCAAGATCATCTTGAAATACATAGAGAAGCTGCTTCAAAAATGCACTAAAAGCCATCCTGGAAGTACATAGAGCAGCAATACGAAAATACTTTTCTAATAACCCCCCTATGAATCAGGCAGCTGTAATTAAATGCAATGAAAAAAGATCGAAAGTTAAATTGGTGCTTGGACTTCTAAAGCTTTGGTTTTAAATATATATAACAGATATTGACTATTCAAATGATAAAATCATAGTATCGGAAAACGTTTGTCCTGTTTGTGGTGCCATGCTTTAAATTGATGAAGAACCTACAGAATGTGCTGCAGCGGTGATCAAATTCAGCTTCCTGCTGTAGGTCCTACCCTGTGAACCTTTGAATAGTCTTCTTAACCATAAGCGGCTTTCAGAATATTTTCTTTCTATAATTATTTTGAACCGGTCAAGTGACGAGGACGACAACTGAGCTGGTACCCCCCTCTCTAACATCCACCACACCAACAGGAGGGACTTTGGGCTGACAGATTTAACGTGCATCACCCCGTCTTTGGTGGTCTTTGGCGTGAGATCGAACCCGCGACTGAACGAAAACCATTACGAATCGAAACCTTGCCCGCACTAGGCTACCTAAGATTGGTACGTCAATAATGTTGTAATTTAAATCTTCCTAAATTATGTAACAACACCAGACTCAAAGTGAAAACTCTAAAATAAAACGTTATAGAAGCGACTATTTTTTACAGGAAAGTGAGGGGTGAAAATATATTCATTCAAGAATACCATTAATTCCATCAGATTATTATTTTGAATTTAAGCGTTTGCAGTTTCCAAAGTTAGACTTTGCTTTTACGTGACTATCAATAAAGCACAAGGGCGAGTTTAAAGTAGCTGGTGTAGATTTACAAAGTGTCTGTTTTCACATGGTCAATTTATATAGCATGTTCAAAGAGTTAGTTCACGTGAAAAAATCTAATCAACCTTCAACCAGAAAAACGAACGAAGAATGTTGTCTACAGAGATGTTTTTTGGAAATGTAGGCATATTATTTTCATATTTTTCTAATATTAACTATTTCTAAAATTAGAATGAATAAATTAATAATGAATGTAATAATTAAGATAAATTGATATAATAAAAACAAAAATAACGTTGTCACTCAAAATTGCCATGCATTCAAATAAAGACAATAGAAATGTAATACACAAAAAAAATTGTTTCAACAGGTTTAAAAAATAAAAATATATATAAAAATGTTTTTTATTTTTGTTGGCAATTACACATGGTTGGCCTACTGAGGACCCACCATGTAGAATAATGAGAACACATCGCACTGCACAGTACCTCATCGGTGTTCTGTTCAACGACAGATTTACGGACTAAATTTCATTTCATTGATGAACTATTAACATAATACTTTTCTCATATGTTTGAAAGTCATGGATAACCATTGTACAGACAATCAATTTCTAAAATTTAAATTCAGATTATAATTAAATTGAAAAAAAATTTCTTGATATTTTACGTATAGGTTCCAAAATATAATATTATTTAGGCAGAAACATATTGAACGAAGGTATCCTTTATCATTGAAAACCAAAGAAAAGTGCATCCCTCAAATTCAATACTGAAATAAAATATTACAATAAACCAAAAATACTAAGAACTGTAAAGCGTTTTGTATTGTTGTTGTATTCTTGTTACAAAATGTTTACAAGAAAATTAAATGTCCCACTTCCGAAAATAATATAAATAACTAAAGTTACCACCACTAGTTTGGAGGTATCGCCTTTGCAAACATAAACTCATTTTGCAATCTCTAATTGTGTGGTTTCGACATAAATGAGATTTATTGCAAAAATGTTTTCTGCTTGACGCTAAAATAAATAAATTTCATTCTCTTCAGAACATAACAGCATTGTAAAATTTTATTTCGTTATTTGAGTTATAGTATACAAAAGAACTCGATAGTTAACTTCAAAAACGCAAAATTCAAAATAAAAATATGAAGAAAATAATTAATTTTTGTAACAAATGAAAAAAAAAAAAAACTTTTCCTCTTTTCTAAGCCTTAAATCTAAAAATAAAGTAATAAAAATTTAGCTATTTTTAAATTTATTCATAGTTTTATGGTATGAAATTAAAATAATCTCTTTCAGTATAAAATGTAATTTGTTACTAATTTTGTTTTACAACTTAGAAATACATCTAAATTTATAAAATTGCTTTACAATAGGAGGGATGTGCAGCTTGATTTCATTTAAATCAAAATTAAGACAATTAATTATAGTTGTTATTTAACTCTAACATTTTTGTTTACTAGTAAAATTACTTTTTAATTAAATATCTCTCATGATTGAGCTTCATAACTTAGGACATCATACTCAAAAAACATCGAGTGCCACTTCTGTACGCCGATTCAGAATGTAAAGTAAAATTATTCCGACAGTAACGCCATCTATGAGCAGTGAATATGAACAATAGTTTTAAAGCTTAATTAATCACATTTTTACTCAATTTTCTGTAAAATTTAAAAATTAGTTTAAGGTAAATAACATTTAATTTTCCGAAAAAAACTGATATGTGGATTAATTAGCATGCAGAGAAGAAGTCTCAGTACCTCTCATTTAAAAAATTTCTTCATTCTCGAATTGCACTTAAAAATAAAAGTAATGAAACATAAAATACCATGAAAAATTCTCTTATGGCCTTCTAATGTTACTTTTTTCTGATATCCTTATTTATGAGAAAGTTCAGTTTCAGGAGACAGAATATATTCGCTTCCTCGACGAACAGGTTTAATGTAATAACATCATTACCTAAATATAAGCATTTAATAATAATAGACAAAAATTTAGTAATATTTTTTAGTAATAATAGTAATATTTTATAATAATAGTAATAATTTGAGTAATAATTTAGTAATAATTTTAGTAATCAATTTTAGTAATTAATTTAGTTTAATTTAGTAATAATTTTCTTCAGTTAATAACTAGTTATACAAAATGGAAATAAAATATTTTACAGCGAATCACATTAAAAAATTAGAAATATATTATCTCAACAAATCTTTATTCCTAAGAACAAATGTAGTCAAATGAAAAGAAATCTGATTTCTTTCAGGATGCGAGACATTTAATTCTCGCATATTTAAATCGCATATATGGAACCTGTATAATGTATATTATTTAACAAAACACACTTCTTACGAGTTGGTATTGCATAAAGTGACGCAGTTTGGTTAAAACTAAGGAAATATGAGATCTATGTTCGTTAAGCTGTGGGATATGTAAAGTAGAGTGGGGATCGGCCGACTGGGTCGAAAACAAACAACGCAAAACACTGAAGATGGCACTTTTAAGCAGTTTCAAGTAGGAACCCATTTTTCCAAATGCTTCCCTTTTACTTTGCTCGTGCTCAATTTAATACGGGAAATCGATGCAGCTGTATGCGGTCAATGTACTCTTTCGACCTATTAACAACAACATTAAAAAAGGAATCATTCACATAAGACACTAGAATAGAATGATAGTGCAGATTACATAAGATTTAAATAACATTTGCATATCACTAACTGTATTTAGTGCTTATCTTAAACTAACAGGCATCAGATACATTTCTGAAATGCTGTAGCATAGTGTTTAGCTTTCTATTAAATATACATTTGACCCATTGAATTACTTCACTTGAGTATAAGATTCTTTTTTACAGGGCAAAACAAATTATGTAAATGCGAATAAACCTCTAAGCCATAAGAAAATTTATGACCTAACATAAAGGAAATACTACTCAGAACATTATTTGAGAAAATTAAAATCACTTATGAGATAAGCAGAATTAAATTCTTAAATCAGAATTATATATATAATATAATATCACGATTAGAAACATAAATGTGAGCCAAACAATTGAAATTTATCTAAAAATTTTAAGTGATATAATGGTGCTAAATCTTTGATGTGTACAGGTAGTATAACCAGAGTTGTATAAAATTTCCACTCCATCTATTTAACCTTTTCAATTTTTTACACCACAAAGAGGTTTCTAACTTTCTTCTCATCAGGAGAACTAGAGTTCCAGTACTGTATTCAGATCCATAATTCTTCAACGTCATCATACTATGATACATGCGGATTGTATGAATCTAGCTTGAGATTGTGAATAAAAAAGAATAATAGCCATATTAGAGAAATTCAATGAGGTTTAAGTCTATCAAAGTTGGTGGCCCAAAGACGTATGATTGAAACGAAATTGACCTCCGAAAGAAATCAGGATTAGATTTCTGATCGCGAAAATCAGCTGATATTTAAAAGTAGAGGATTTATTTCGATTCTGTGATTCGTACAATTGTACGTCGATTTTTTCAAACTAACTAGATTAAAATGGATATTTATTTGTTCAAAAAAATTAATATTTGACTTCATGAAAGATATTTTGTAAAATTGTTAATTATTTCGTGTAAACTACAATGAAGAATGTAATACCGAAACCAAATAGAGAGTTTTATCAAATTAATGAGTAGAGAAAATAAAAAAATAATACATTAAAAGTTAAAATACTATATATATGATTAATATTTTTGAATTCTGAGTAGACGTTGATACATTCAAACATATCTAGATTAAGGTAACGAGAAATAATTAAATAGGTTTATGAAATTCATAAAGGATGAAATTCACTTCGCATAAATGAAACTGCAATTGCGGGAAGTAAGGTTATGAGAGAAAGCAAACAGAACTGAAGTACTTAGTTCCTTAAATTTGAAACAACATAATTTACTTGACTGCTAGCTGGCAGTAAATCTTGAAATTCCTGTTACTGTACAATTTTAACAATCCTTCGCTGAATTTTAGAATAATTAGGATTATTTGAAAAAAAATTGAGTGGGGTATTAAAAGTGATATAAACGCGTTTTCGTTAACAAATGAATATTAAGATTGCACAATAAAACAGTTCGGAGATAGAATAAAAATTTCTGATCAATATATTAAAATATATATGAATAATTTGGTTATAATCAAACACATTAAATTTTTTCTAAATATAAGCATTAAGGATAATGATATCATGCAATCAAAATTCAAATTCATTCCCTTCCGGTGTTAGATATTATTGCAAGGGAAAACCGAAAACGCTCTTTTACTTGTGATTCTACATACATACACACACACACATACACACACACACACACACACACCACACCCACACCACATATATATATATATATATATATATATATATATATATATATATATATATATATGTTGAATTTAAATTAAAATAGACAGTGCGAAACAGATAAGCCATGGTGATGTTGAGCAATTTGTCTGATTCGAAAAGAACGTAAGAAATAGGGAAATCAATAGTTTAAAATCCCTTAAAATGGGTCTGGAAATGATAATTAATAACTCAAAATAATTACCACAAAGTTTCCTAAGAAATTACTCTTCGTGTGATAATTCCACCGCAGTTAATTTAATGACAAAAATTGATAAATGTTTTTTCCCTTCTTCTGGCAGAATGCGGAGTTCATTAAGGTGTACCTTATGTTTAAATGAAAAAACATTTTTGTGGAAAGCAAATTGTTCATTTTATGATTGTTGGGAGTAAGGTGACGTATAAGAATGTGTTAGAAAAGAATCCACTTGGTGCGATCTATTAGCGAGTTTTCCATTAATCAATTTGCTTACTGCTTGTAAAATCTTTTGTTATATGGAAATTTAAGATGTCTTTAGTATATCAATCTGTAAAGTTTAAAGTGATAAAAGGAGGTTGTAATTTGTAAGAAAGCTGGTAGTTTCTTAAATAGTTGAAAGGATGTTCTTGGTAAGAAGGGGATTTTCGACTGCATATCTGTAAGCGGAACATGTGCACCCATATAGTTTAAAAGTAATTCACGAAACCTCTTGCTTAAAATTCAGAAATTTAACCTTTTTAAGTAAATGATTTGCTTACAATCATAGTTTAGAGAAAAAAAAATTGAAATGAGAAATATTAAAAAGGGAGTCAGGGGATTAAACCGTTAGCTAATGGAAGAAAGCGGAAACTTAATAGCTGATCTTGTAATGAGTTAACTAGAAGGTTACATTAAGTAAACAACCTAGTAACATTATAAAAACTACCTTTAAGTAATTTACTATAATGTCAAATTTATTCAATTGCGAAATGTACTTGTGAAATGTAGACATTGTCTTAAATTACTTAAGAGGACTCGGTACCCCAACAATGACCAAACTATCGATTTATTAATTTTTATTTCGAAATATTTTCTGAATTATTATCTTTCGATTGATGTATTGCTTTTGTATGTATGAGCACGAGAAGCGTGAAAAAATTGAAAATTAAAAATGTAAACAAAACAAAAAATTGTGGCTTGACCTCGCCCCTTTTTTAGAGCTGTCAGTAATTTTATGTTATTTTCTTATCAATACTTTTCTAAAATTATTTTTATTTCCTTTTAATCAGAACTGTAACAAGTTAGCGTTCTTTTATTGTGACTACAACTTTCATTAAAAGAGATTTGTTGTTGATTTCTCGTGTTTTAATTGTAATGTGGATATCGAGCAATTAGAAACACGTTTTATATTGAGAAAAAAAAAACAGTCTTTATCAAGAATTTTTTTCCTTACTGTTTGTGCTGAATCTGTTGAAGGTTTTGGTGTTTATTTTTTTAAGAATTGAAGATAAAAAGTGCCTCGCGTAAAACGGCGTTTTCATTCAAAGCAAATGAACAGTAAACGTTGGTGTAGAGGTGCTGATAATAAAGCTGATTCTACATAAGAAAAATTTGGTTATCCTACTATCGGAATTGAACAGTTATTAAATGTTTAAAAGACTGATTGTTCTGATACTTGAAGTTTCTTATTTGTTAACTATGTTCAAATCAGTAAATTGTTTGACTAACTGAAATGTCCTGAATAGGAGAAAAAAAACTTTAAAGCTATAACTTGGAAAAAAGTTAGGATTTTCCTGTACTTTAAATGTAATCTGCATTTCTGGTGCTTCTATAGTTTGTGCTGTAGAAACATCGAATGAAAGGCAAACAAATACTGTTGCTGATATTAATTTACTGGATATTTATTTGATCCGGTACTGGAAATCCAATACTGAAATTTTTTTTGAATTCTTACTACAATCCAGCAAACTGTTTGACAAACTGATGTGCCTGGAATTTGACAAAAAAGTTTGTGCTGTAGAAATAGCGAATGAAAGGCAAACAAATACAGTTCCTGATATCAATTTGTGGATTACACAAGCCTTCTGCAACATTGGAAAGGTTATTCAGCCATTGAGAAATTTTGTAGGGCCACAAATAATTTGCCTTTTTCATCGAGGACATACAGCAAATGTACTAAACTTCTTCACAAAGCCTATGGTGTTGCTTGAAAGACTACGCTAAAAGAATCAGTTACTGAAGTACGAAATGCATATAAAGTACCAGCTGATGTCCCATTTGTCGACATAAGTGTTTCTTTCGATGGTAGTTATTTGACACGAGGCCATACATCTTTAACTGCATTGGTTGTGTCATCGATATACTTACTGGCTATGTCAATGACTTTGAAGTTATGTGCAAAGTAGGTCGGCATTGTTCCATAGCAAAAAGAGAGCTTGGAAAGTCAAGTGCAGAATATGATATGTGGTTTGAAGGGCATAAGAATATGTATGATATCAATCACACCGGTTCATCGAGTTCCATGGAAACGGAGGCAGCATTGGTACTGTGGGAAAGATCGCAATCATCACGAGTTCGATATTCTACATCATTGTATGATGAATACTGTAAGTCTTTCAATTACTTATCTGAAAGAAATATCTATGGGGATAATGTCAAAATAAAAAAGAGGAATGCATAAACCATGAGTAAAACGTTAATCATTTTACGGAATGCTGTGAAGGAATTGAGAGCTCGAGGCATCTCATAAGGTGGGAAAGATTATGGAACTTTGAAAGGAACAACCATAAAGAAATTACCTTCTTATTATCAGAAGGCCACATTAAAAAATGAAGGGTATGCTTTTGCCATGAAAAGAGCAATATATGTCACATTCCATCGCAGCATTTCTAGTGACACAAAGCCTCAACATTCAAAATGTCCGACAGGTGTTAGTCCATGGTGTTTTTACTAATATGAAATAGCAAAGAGAGAAAAACCAGGTTTTCACAAACTTCTTGTGGGAACACCAATAGAAGAAAGCTTTTTGCCACATTCCTTCCTATTTATCAACGACTTGCTGCTAATGAACCCTTAGAAAGGCGCGTCAATTGCGGTACACAAACGAAATTTTGCATAATATGATTTAGTCAAAGTGGTCAAAAGAAATATTTGTACACAAAGTTCGTATGATACATGGAGTAACAGAAGCCATTTGTGAATTTAACAAAGGGACTTTACTAAGGGTCACGGAGACACAAAAAGCTTTGTGCATGCCTTTCGGATAAAGCTCGCATGTTCTTGGTATAATACTACAATCGCGAAAAAAATTGTTTTGAATGAGACGTAAAAACAACAAGTATCAGTGTGCATGTAAACTAGTAAAGCAAGCAGTTTTAATAAGAGAAGCATTAATTATAAAAAAGAAAGTTGTTACATATAGACCAGGATACTTTTGAGGTGCTAATAATAATATAAATCTGTACCATAATTTTTTTCATTATAAAATGTACATGTATAATATTTAAATTAAGGCAATTAATATATATATATTTTTCATAATTTGTGTTTTTATTCATTATATATTTTCATATAAATATAATATTGGTAATATATGAAGAACAAAATTTTCAAATGGTTGCATTTACTATTATTTTACATTTTCCTTCATTTTTCATGTTCGTCAATTGTAATTAATATCTTGAAAATATTATCAATTATTAAAAATATCTAATGCAATTTTCTGAAAATGCTATTATTTCGAAGAAAAACATGTAGCTTATGATATGAAAGGGTATTTTAAGTTAATTGAAGCATATTATATTTATTTTCTTAGAGTTATAAACTTTAAAAGATTTTTCAGAGTTTGTGTTTTTTCGATACATCATTGCATTGAAAATGCTACTCTTACCACAAATATAAATAAATCACTTCCATTTTTTTCCGTTTGTTATATATAATACATATAACAAAATTAGAGATCCATTTTACAAAGAAATAATACTATTTTTTAAAAAAAAAATAATAATAATTTAAGAGATATCTGTATTTTTGCTGAATTTAACATGCCGACCAACATTTCAATTTTTTTGCTCCAAAACTTTATAAGTTAAAGCAAAATCGATCCCTATTTTTTAAAAAAATATCCTTGAGATATTACAAAAAAAATTATTAGTAAAAAATTAATAAATAAAAGAGGAGTAGGGTTTTGAAATTTTTTTGAACTTTTCTTGAAAAAATTTAAATTTTTAAAATTATATTAACAACATATTCAAATTTACATGTAAAATTATTTTCTTGAATAGAAACACTACATAGATCGCTAAAACCAAATTTTTAAATGCAATAATAAAAAAAATGGTTCAAGGGTATCGAGTCCCCTTTGAAATAGTTTTTATTTGAGATCATGATCAGAAACCTTTCATTCATAATCTACTTATTATGTTATTACTCAATGTTCTACTTTTCGCAAATCATCATGTATGGCATGTTTATTTTCGTTATTAATAAATTCGTTATACTCTGTGTACAGTTACATTTCATTTAACTCTTCATACATTTACTCTTATTATTATTATAAGTATATATACCTAATTTTTCGTTATACTTGAGAATGTTTTTAACTGTTCCATTTTTTAATGGAAGCAATTTCTAATGTTAATCAATAGTATCATTAAAATTAATCTCATTAAAAAAATCATTGATAAATAAAACTTCAAATGTAATATTCAATATTATTATTCTTTTTTTTTATAATTTTTTGAATTTATACACAAATATTAGATAGTTATTAATATTTTTTCGTAATATTTAAACATTAGCAGTGTATTAATAGTTATTTTCAAGATTATATTATTTAATTCAAAAATGTCTTTTACGATTTAAATTTTATTTAGGTATTTTCTAATATATAATTTTTTTTTTATTTTAACATTTTTATTTTTATTATTTTTAAAAATATTTCTGGAAATAAAACTGTTTGTATAATCTTTCTGTTTTATAAACACTCCTTCAATAATTGCTCTAGAGAAACATTTCTCGTCACTTCTTGCGTGAAAATATAAACCAATATTTTATTTCGCATTAAGTAGATTTAAGCAATGCAGCATTCAACATCTGATAATATTCTATAATACTCTAATCAATAACGTAAGTGCTTTGATACCTGAATTTTAGATTAGAGCAAGAATTAATGTTATAAATCTTAATTTTACAATGTAGAAAATTTATAGAATAGGGTTAAATAGATAAATTCATATAGCAGCAGTGAAATTTAAAGAATCTTGTAAAATAACTGAATACCTTACTTTCTGTTTGATTGGGATCTACAGAACTAAATCGCATACACATTCGAGTTAAAGGACGCATTCACATTAACATGAAATCTGAAGAGTTATGAAGCAACTGATCCGATCAAGGATTCATAACTGAAATAGGAAAATAAAAGAAACATTCCAATATTTGAAAAAATATTTTTATACTCAATACATACCACAAGAATATTGTAAAAGTCGTTTGTTTTCCTTCCTCACATTTAGTGAGTTTCCACATGTTTCACAATCGACGAAACTCAGTATTCAAGTCAGTTTGTTAATATTCATGAAACCTGCACGTCACGCACGTAGTTTAGTTTGAAAGTGGAACTATACTTCGTATTAGAACTTAGATATTGCATAGTAGTTTTCTTTACTCTACTTTTTTTTTTCGATAAAAATGAAATTTATTTAAACCTGAATTAAAGGTATCAAAGAGATAAATATGCAAAATTCTAAAAGAAAATTTCAACAATGAATACCAGACCAGAAAGAATTCGAAGATAGGCAGAATAATTTCTAGCTAAAATAGAGTAAGTTTCATTTACAGTAACACAAAAGAGAAATCCATACCGAAAACAAATATGGTAAAAAAGTAACGGAACAAATTTAAAAGCAATTTGAAAATGAATAAAAATATATGAAAACATGTAATTCGCTACATTCATGCCAAAAGGGTACACAATATATAGTTTGTGATGTAAATGGGCATGGCAATATTCAAATAACCTACATAAATGACTGTAATAATTCTTCTTATTCATTTCTGAGCTCTAAAATTATTCAATAAGATGTAGACGAAAGGTAACGTTTTATCGACATTTGTGATATAAAAATTCAATATTATCACAAGAACAGGATTGCACGGAAAAGTAAAAATTATGTATAGAGATCGTATATTGAAGTAAAGTTAGAATTATAGGGAACAGTTTATAAAATTCTAAGTAGTATTTTAAATGCAACGGCTTATTATAAAAACTTTTTATAACTTAATATTCAGAACTTATTATGCAGCTGTAAGGTACAAGAACTTTATTTTCTTATTGGATGTTTATTATTGTTATACATAGAAGAATTACACGGGCTATTGGTGACGTACCTCATAATTTTGAGATTCGGTTAAGAGACAAGGAGACACCTGAGTACATGATTAATTTAAAGTTGTAATCGCATTGCTGTAAAGCGTGTAAAATGGTTTAAATTTTTGTTGTAATTCTATATTGTCCACAAAGCATTCAGTAAAAATAACTGTCTCGTCAATTTTAATGAAAACGATGCAATTAGGATTGATTTGAGGTGAAACGTGTATTTAAATTTTTAAAAAGCGAACACAGTAAGGAGAGATAGAGATATGGTCTCTTATTTAAATAAAAGCATTAAATACAACAAAATTAATTACTTTGATGCATTGCGAGTAGTTTAGGTTAAAGAAAAACCTCCTTCGATTGCACATTTGGAGGTTTTCAATAATTTAGGATTTGAAAGAGAACTTAATTAATTAGTAAAACTCAGTCAAAATATTGATCATATTTTTTTCATCGTACCTGTATAGTATTCGAAGCAAATTAAATTTAAAAATGAAAGTATGAGTTTCTAAAATTAAAATTACTTTTTTCATTGCTAATATACATTTGTTTCCTTTCATAACTGGGTGTTACTTTTAAATCGTTTTTGTTTTTAAAAAAACAAACACTTTATTATAAGAATTAAATTACCTTCTTAGGAAGTTGCCAAATGACCACCAATTTGCATTTTGAATAAATTCTTGAATAATCTACTGTTTAATTTTCTTCCACATAGTAGTTTGATATATCTATAACATTATGAATAAAAGTGTCTGCACGTTGTAAATACATGTACCAAGCTAAAGGATATCTTTTGATGATCAAAGCAAGCACTAAAAAACTTGTCTGAGCACACATCTCATTTCTGTGCTGTGTAGATACGTTTCAACATAGCCAGTGCTAAGCAAAAGACAAAGTTAAAATCGTGAGTCGCCGGATAAAGCGAAGTTATGGTATGGTAAAAGTTATGGACAACAGCTACAAAAAATAGTTTCAGAGTCGATGTTTGTCCTTCCAACCTATCAATAAGTCGTGGATTCAGTTCAAAACTGCAGCGTCATTGGGGTGATCCGTTGTACGATTTTGAATGATTTTGTTCAGATTCAGACGTCACCGATATGCGAGCTCAACATCGACAAAATAGCTCCATACTAAGAATGCACTACGAAATATCCCTTTTTAAATGAATACAAAAATGTTGTGGAATACATACATACATATATATATATATATATATATATATATATATATATATATATATATAAATGTGAAATATATTAAAAGTTTTTTATAACATTAATTAAATATTACAAATACATGGACGAAATAAAAAGTCCTTTTTTTCATAATAACATGATTTATTCATTCTACCAGAGATAGTGGCACGTTCTGATGAACTTAGCCCCCCTTCAGTCACCAAGGCCGAAGCGAAAGACTATATGAAGATTACAGACGAGTCACAGATGAGCATAAGATTAAAAGTGAAGAGTAACAGCATGCGAGTGGAACAAGAGTGGATGAAATTATGAGAGAGCGCTTTTTCCCTGTAAAACAAGTTATACAGCAGGTATTTTATATTAGGTTTATATACAAGTTATATAGCAATTTACCACTGCTGAAAAGAGGAGTAAGTACCTCCTCTCTTTACCTTTCAATTTATATATGAAAATAAGTTTTATTCAGTGACTGTGCTGCTCGAACTATATAAAGATGATCACCCTTAATGATATTCCTGTTGTGTCAAACTTTCTTATAAGAGGAAATATTAAAACTATTAAGATGTTAAAAAGTTTATTATTTATCGATACATTTGATCGTAATTCAAGAAAAAAATTTAGAAGTTTTCCTCATTTCCCAATGATTGCAATATTGAAGATCGTAAGAAATTAATATTCGATTCTTTTTCTATAAATGATTTGGTTTGTGTATTAAATGTGTTAGATCTGGATACTAACGGTAGTAAAGAACTCCTAAATAGACTTTTTCAATCTTTATCGAATCTAAATGAATTGAAAGCTTTAAACACTAAATAGTGACTCCGAAATTTCTGCTGACGAAGCAGAAAAAAATCGTACTTCATGCTTTCCCCCTGCTGTAATGTCTCCGGCTTTGAATCATAACATGTCTGCTAATACTTTCGACCCTTCCCTTTATTTTGTTTTGAAAGATCTCGGAAATTCACATCGAAAGTTTACTGGTTCTGATTCATATGATATAAAGTGTTTTATTCAAGACTGTGAGGAATCCTTTCTTTTTTCCCATCGTTGAATGAACAGCAAAAAATAATATTCGCTATAACTTTGATTGAAGGTCAGGCAAAGAGTTTTTTTTATATACGCAACGTAATCTTACCGCATAGTTTTCGTTTAAAAAGGCTTTATTAGAAAAATTCCGCCATCAATTAAATTCTGCTGAGATTCATAGACAGTTAAGTAGACATAAATTACGTCAAAACGAATCCCTTTTCGAATATTTCATTGCAATTAGAGAACTTGCAAGTACTTCCTGTGAAATTATTGATGAATCTTTATTATTTGAATACTGTATAAACGGCATACATGATTTCCCATCAAATAAAGTTATTTTATACGGTGCTAAATCTATTCCAGAATTTAAAGAGAAACTTCGTATTTATGAAAAAATAGTCAGTGATAAAAATAAAAAACCCTTTCCGAGAACAAATTCTCAATTCATTCAAGGACGCGGTATGAACTCAAAACACAATTTTCATAGGTCTGAAATTCAAAATGATGATGCACATAGTAAACAAAAAACTTGTTTTAATTGTAATATGTCTGGTCATATTTCTCGTTTCTGTCCCGACAAACATAAAGGTTTAAAATGTAGTGTTTGTAAAAGTTTTGGTCATATTTCTGCAAAGTGTACTAATAAAATTATTCCAAATCGAACGGATAATGCTGTGTCAACTGTAAATAATTCTCCTCCTTTGATATATAAAACTGTTACTATTAATGATAATTCATTTACTGCATTAGTAGATACTGGTAGTCAGAAAACAATTTTAACGAAAAATACATATAAAAAATCGGTTCACCACCTTTAACTACTTTTCATGGATCACTTACAGTTTTTGGTAATGGACACATTACACCAATTGGTAACTGTATTCAAGAACTTACAATAGATAATCAGAAATTTATCACGAACTTTTGTGTTGTCAATAATCACACTTTGACGTCAGATGCTATTATTAGCATGGATATTTTAGCACAGGCCGAAATAAAAATCAACACAGACGGTGTCAGATTTACAAAAATTTCGAATACTGAAACGGAAAACACCGAACAATTTTCGATCTCTAACATTTCTACAAATGATAAATTAGAACTTGAAATCGGATCAGATGTAACAAAAATTCAAAGAAATATTCTTCATAATTTGTTTTCAAACTATAAGCCAAAAAAGACTGAAACTACTGATATTCAAATGTCTATTAATTTAAAGAATGAAACACCAATAACACATAAACCACGACGATTACCTCTTGTTGAAAGAAAAATTGTAGACGACCAAGTGATGAAATAGTTGGCTGAAGGTATTGTTGAGCCATGCTCTTCTGATTTTTCTAGCCAAGTAGTTGTTGTCAGGAAAAAAGACGGATCCCCGAGAGTTTGTATCGATTATAGACAACTTAATAAAAACATTGTAAAAGATAACTATACTTTACCATTAATAGATGATCTGCTTGATAACCTCCAAGATGCAAATACGTTCAGTACAATTGATCTACGTAACGCCTTTTTTCATTTAGGAATAGAACCAAATAGCCGACGATATACATCATTTGTGACACATAATGGACAATTTCAGTTTCTACGTGCTCCTTTCGGTCTTTGTACATCACCAACAGAGTTTCAACGGTACATAAACACATTATTTAAGGATTTGATTATTAAAGGTCATGTTTTAATTTACATAGACGATGTCATTATAAAATCTAAAAATACAGAAGAAGATCTCGAAAGACTTGCAACTGTGTTTTCACTCGCTTCCTCTTACGGCTTAGACATAAATTTTCAAAAATGCAAATTCTTAAGTAAACAAATAGAATTTCTTGGTCATGTTATAAAAAATGGTAAATTGTACACGTCACCACAAAATGTCTAAGCTGTTATTAATTTCCCTGAACCGAAATGCGGAAAAGACTTACAATCTTTTCTTGGTCTTGCTGGATATTTTCGGAAATTCATTCTGGAAGCCGAAACAAAATATAGCAGTTATGAACTTGAAGTTTTAGCTATTGTCCAAGGATTAAAAAAAGTTTAGAGTTTACTTGTTAGGCAAGAATTTCAAAATAATTACTGACTGCAACGCGTTCGCAATCACTCTAAAGAAAAAGGATTTATGTATTCGAATAGCGCGATAGGCATTGCAACTACAAGACAACATACAAGATTTTAGATTATGAAATAGAATTATGAAAGATTTTTTTAAAAGATTTTGATTATGAAATAGAACATCGCTCTGGTTCCAAAATGAATCATGTAGACGTGCTAAGTAATACCCAGTTATGATCATACAAGACAGTCTCGTTGCAAAAATCAAAACGGCTCAAGAACAAGACACTGAAATCGAAACTATAAAAGAACTTTTAAAAATTAAACCTTATAATGATTAATTTCTAAAATCTGATATACTTTACAAGTTTGTAGATGATGAAGAACTACTCGTTGTCCCTCAAAATATGCAGAACGACATTATACGCAGCGTTCATGAGCGTGGACACTATGCTTCTAAAAGATCAGAAGAAGAACTTAAGCATCAATTCTATATCCCTAAAGTCAAAGAAAAAATAGACTGTTTCATTCAAAATTGTGTTCGATGTATTTTGGTTAATCGCAAACGTGGCTAACAAGATGGTCTACTACATCCTATCAAAAAAGAATCCATTCCTCTACATACATATCACATTGACCATTTAGGCCCATTCCGTACTACAAACAAGAATTATAAACATATTTTTGCCATCATTGACTCCTTCACAAAATTCGTATGGCTTTACCCAACGAAGTCAACAGATGCTGCAGAAGTTATTGGAAAATCAAAAATACATATTTGGCAATCCATCTCGCATTATTTCTGATCGTGGTACCACATTCACTTCTAAACAGTTTCGAGATTATTGCAGTACCGAAAACATCGAACATTTCCCAATCACCACCGGATTACCTGGAACAAATGGACAAGTAGAGCGTTTAAATTTTACAATCGAAACAGTTATATCCAAACTTTCCATAGACAATCCAGAAAAATGGTATATGCACTTCAAAGAAGTCCAAAGAATTATAAATTCAACTTTCCAACGAAGATTTCAAACAACTCCCTTCGAATTACTTTTTGGTACTAAAATGAAGACTTCAGAAAATCTCAATATCACAAATTTACTTAATGAAGAAATCCAAGCTGATTTCGTCAACAACCGTGACGAGATAAGGAAACGAGCTAAACAACAAATCCTGAAAGTTCAAGATGAAAATAGAAGAAATTACAATCTCCGGCGAAAACCAACAACTATTTTCAAGCTTCATGATCTTGTCGCCATCAAACGTACTCAAATAGGACCAGGACTCAAACTGAAACCCAAATATTTAGGTCCATACAAGATAACGAAAATCAAACCGAACGATACTTACGATATTCAAAAGTTTGGCTTTTTTGAAGGTCCAGCGAAAACTAGTACGTGTGCTTAATATCTCAAGCATTGGACTAATGATGCTATTACCTGATGAACTAATGAAATGACATTTTCATTCGAACTTTAAAAAGGCATTATTTTTTTTCCCCTTATTATCTTTTTTATATTATAGAGTGAATTACATTATTTTGTGTTTTTCTAGTGTATTAATTTTTCTTTTCAATTTTTTCAGATATTGTGAAGTATTTTAAATTTTTTGAATTTTCCTAATTGTTAGTATTCAATCATAGATTAATCAACTTTTAAGTGAGTATGTTCTTAATTTTCAATTGTGTTATTATTTTGTTAATATTGTATGCATATATATCATTGTTTTAATTATATTTTTACTGGCTCACCTGAAGTCAGGTGATAATGTCGAATGGCCGATTGTGGGAATTGCCCGCGCCACCTTCAACTCAGATTAGATGGTTAGATCTCGAGATGTAAGCACGCAGAAATGCGTGTCCGTCTTTTTCTTTAATTTTTCATATATTATTAAACTATCTTAGAATGAGTGTGGTTCTTGACAATATACCGACGCCAACCACCACAATAGTTAAAAATTTAAACATTACGGAAAACGTCATCATTGAGCCGATGAGAAAGATATTCTTGGGTATCAAACCATAAAAATATTAGGATAAAACAATGTATGCGTAAATGTGTATATAAACTTTATAATTAAAGTATGATAAAGCATTAATTTATGTTATCTATATTTTGGGTATTACTTTTATTCCTTTTTCTTGATTTTTGTATTGAGGTTTAAAGTTGTTCATTTTTTTTTAAATGGTTGTTATTTTCAAATAATGGATCATACATACAGTGATTTAATAGTATTATATATAATAATATTTAAGTAATTTTTAGCTTACTCCGAATAGAATATATTTTATGTTATTATAAAGTTTTAAACTTTTTTTTTTGGATTAATTTGCTACCTTACTGGGTTTTTTTTTTTTTAATTTTATAAAACTTCTAGTTTAGGTCTAAAATTTCTTCCAGTGTCTTTTTGGTCTTTGCCTTCATGTAAGCGTATCTCATATGATGTTTCTTCTTTTTTGGGGTACAATTTAAGTATGTTTTATTTGACATTAATTAGCGATGTAAGTGTACAAATATTTTAGTTAAGAACATGGGTTTTCCTAGTTTTAGCAGTATATATATATAAATCTGTGTATGGGTAAATTATGAGAATTTAACAGAAAAATATATTAACTAATTATAAAAAAATTGGAATATTTCGTTTGCTCTACAGAAAATTTTCTTTTTATTATTCCTACAAATTTCATGTGAAATGATTTAAAATTACGCACAACTGTTCATTAAAATGTTAAACTCTAGGAAAGTTGTTCCATGCTTCACTTCATTTCCAAATATCTTCTACTAATTTTTTCTATTGATAATGCTTGTGTCAAATAGTTTCCTACAATGATTAAAATTTTCTTATAAATAGCTGTAAACATTTCTCAGCATCAGAAATAAAAAAAAATGTAGATTGGATTTAGTAAAAAAAAAACGATTTTATTGAAAACAATAAAAAGTGTATATAAAAAAAAAGATTTCAATTATCAATGTTTATGAACGTATTTAATATTTGTTTTCTTAAGATATTATATCAATGATGTGTGGCCAGTTATTTGATGATGCAATTCATGTTTCCTTATAATAAGCAAATACAACAATTATTAACAATGAATTTTCAATGTAGTTGTATTGGATTAAAAGTGAAATTTTCTGTTAATTTGGAAATACTTTTGACAAGCCAATCCGATTAAAATATCACAAATTGTATGTATCCCAAAACCCTTTTTCAAGTTTAAATGTATTTAAGTTTTTACGTTGGGCTTTTCTCGTTTTTCTTTTTACTAACCTTGGAGACTTTCAATTAAGACTGATTGCTATAAATAACAATTTCTTCCCAACCAAAAATGAAGCGCGAGTATTTAAATTAGAGGCAGGTA
>BMAW01102946.1:0-18576 GCA_019974015.1 Nephila pilipes
GTATTGTACTAGTTACGTGCTGTGGCAGTGAAAAGAGAGAGAGAGGGATTGCTTGCTTTAAACAAGAGAAAAGTATTTTTTAAATTAGGAAAAAAAAGAAATTATAGGACTCGATGAATTGAGTATGAAATTATCATAAGCAGATATGTTGTTTATTCATTTTCAAAAGGTGTTCTTTAACGAGTTCATTATTTTTCGTGTTCTTAGATCAAACAACACTGCAACGTATTTGAAGGAATTTTTTACGCTATATAACTACTAGATCTGATAATTTTACACATTTTGAAAAATAAAAAGCAATCAGGCGTTTAAAAAAATTATCTCCAATGGACACCCGCATGCTAGCTTTTGTTGTACATAAAACCAAATACTCCACCATTCTCATACTACTCTCTACACAGAGAATGTTACCTTTGTAGGTGATGGATTCATAAGATAATTCAAGACTCATCATCAATTAATTGATCAATGACACCATGGTGTTACGGAATAGCGTGTGATGAATACCGATGCTGAACTTTAAAATGATTCGGAACAAGAAAAAAAGAACAGGTGTAATACTACACTGATTTGACTCTCCTCTTTAGATTAACTAGCTACTCAGAACATGTTGTTCTTAGGTCTAACCACATCCTCAAGGGTTACCTTTTTTCTTCACCTCCAGTATGATCATGGTAGAAATCTTTTCCTCTTTTTTTTTGGTAAAATACGGAATGCTATTTGTCGAATGATAAGATATCCTAGTGATCCATCTTTAATTTCTAATCTTCCGGTTAATTATTTTATCTTTCTTTTCATTTTCTTTTAAAATGTCTGGATCATAGTTAGCATTCATTTAGACATCAAAAGCCAGATAAGACTCTTGCACCATTAAACTTCCATCTTCGTTTCATTCTGTTCGTTCTAATTTTCCATTCGTTCTCGTTCTTCCAGCCAAACACTCAACATTATTATTTAACGTGCATCAGCTCCTTTACAGGCATCCTCTTTTAAATGCATGAGTCTCAGATCCATGTATCGGTGATAATGACATATGAATCGAAGACCATGACTACTCAAATATCTTTGTGAGATCTTAATACTAAAAAAAATCTAACATCTAGGCTTTTATTTATTTGGGGATTAATTTGCTAACTCCAGTAAAAGTGAAGGATTATGTAAAATTGCGACTTTTACAAATAATTAAGCTGATATTATGGATAGAATAAGTAGGTAAATGTATATATTATTAGAATAAAATGAAATAATACTCAGCTCTATCAACATAGTTTTGTACATTATTACAAACGAAGTTTACAAAGCTTAGATTACTTCATTAACAGTTTTATTAACTCTAGTATAATGAATACGGAGCTTAACTCGTTTAGGAATTCAGTTAATTATTTCCAATAAGATATTCCATAAATAATCCGTTGGATGCCGATAGATGCCCTATATAATAATAGCGCGACAAAAAGACACTTGGAAAGACAAAACTGCCAGACAAATAGAAATTATTCTTGTATTTATAGTACTATTACACTATCCTTATCAAACCAAACTTCGCATTCTTGCGAGAAATTTATTTTTTGTCATTTCGTCGTATTCAATCAGTTTGATGCGTTGGATGTATCTATAATGTTGATGAACACCATATACTTTTCAGGATACATTTACGTTAGCTTTACGATTGAGTTGTCCTTTTTACTCTTTATTATTATTTTTTACTTTTTAAAGTTATGTAATATATCTAAAGTCATGAAGAGTATGAGATCCACATTGACAAATTAAAGTTGAGAATCATGTGCTGTTGCATTCTTATCGTAATCAGTCAGGCGGAGAAATTGAGCTTGAAAAGATTTTCTATTCTAATGAAAAAAATTGAGCTCATTCCACGTTTCGATAGATAAATTACTATTTAACTAGTCATAGATACATTTAATATTTGCTCTGCAGTATATTTTATTTCTATACTTTGTTTATTGTCAAAGAAAGAAATTAACTATGTTGGTTAAATTTTAAATAAATATCTGTATTGCAGAATTTAAAAAAGCTAAGCAGCTTCGAACAGACAGACTAATTAGTGATGGCTGCATTCTTTGTAATATTTTAGTTTTTATTTCAAATTTTTATATAATATTTATTTTTTATTTTTTCTTTCCGTCAATTGATCTAGACTTCGAGAGACTTGAAGGCTTGGTTTAGAACCATATTAATAGGCTATATCTTTTAGAGTAAGAAAACATATTTTGGTATTTCAGTTAAACTTCCTTTGTTCAGTTTAGTTACATTTAAATTACATTCTGCAATCTGCTATCTATCTATATATTCATATGAAGAATCAAAAAATTGAAAATCAAATTTTAGAATAAGTTCTAACTACATCATCGAATAATGAAATTTAAAATAATATATCAATGTAATGAAACTGGAATTTATATACAAGAATACATAAAATATTAATTCCACGATTAATTTTTAAATAAACGATAGTCCGTGTTATTAGCTTGATAATTTTTTCAATATATTTCGCTTGCATTTAAAATAATTTAGGATCAAATATTCCATAAGAAACGAAATAGTCTTCATCGGATACCGCTCTTTATGCAGAAATAGAACTATGTTTTAGCTCCTGAATTTGAAGGAATTTAATTGACTTATGTCCCTATGGTACATATATTCCTTTTCCATCTGATTTTCCACTTAATTTTTCAGATCTATACTTTTCCATAACAATGAGTCAATCCACTTGTAAATTTAAATTATCTTACTTGTTTTGTATATAGAAATTAATTATAAAAAGTTTCACAAATATTCATTTTGGAAGTTTTAAATAATTTACAGACTTTTAGAGTTAGATAAATAACGTTTTAAATACATATAACTTTTATATCAGATATAAATCAAGTATTGTTACATTAATATAATTTATCTGCCTTATGTAAGATACCAAAATTTCAAGCCAGTATTCTTTATTCTAAAATATTTATTCTCTAAATTTAAATATTGTCCGAAATCCAGTGCCACCTACACTGTTTTCTATAATAACAGGCATCTACTATATTTACTCTCCCAGCAATTTCTAGAAACATTTCAGCAAAACTCTGATCTAAATTCACTGCTCATTCAGTCTAGAAACACTAGTCGCTGATGGTCTCACTCACAAGGGAACGCATCCATAAATAACACAGTTTTCATGTCCATCTTTCGGGCACTGGAACTCTTCCACTGATCACTAAAACGCTGGACAATTTCTTTTTCTTTTTATAAAATTTTCTTTTACCATTTTCTTTCTTCTTACAGTCAATGGAGAGTAGAAAATATATTGAAATGGAAAAAAAACCTATTTCTTTTCCTTTTCCTTTTCGCTTTCAACCGAAAAGTCTAAAGTGAGCAATTGCAGCTAGATCTTCCAGCCAGACACAGCCTCCAGCCATGAAAAATTGAATTTCTTTAGATATGTTGAGAGGAGAATACGAAAATTTCTTTGGAGTGAACATGTAGAAAGCTAGAAGACCAGCAATCAGATTAACATAATTTTACATGGGAAAAGCTCAGACCTTCTACCATATTTTTCAAATTTGATGAAATTGGTATGTATTTAAAATAAATTATTATAAATAAAAGGCCAGATATTTCAGGACTTATTCTACCAGAAAAGCGAGGTTTCAGATTATATGACCAAGCTTCAGGACCAAAACTTTAAGCCCGAATTACTACAATTCTTCATCTCCTGCCTGGCTCTGAAAGCCTTTTCTTACTTTTATAAATTAAACGTTTATTAATAATTTAATACCAATCCTTTATTTTTGTCGAAAAATAATTAAATAATTTGGCATTAATATAAGTTTATTACTTCTTTATTTTTATTCTTCTTTTTAATTTACCATTTCCTGTATTTATTTATAATTCACAAATCCTCTAAATTTTTAAAACAAATATGCACTTCATTATTAAACAATTAGATGTTTTAGTTTTGTTGATTTTGCAAGGTGAGTGTGTATTTGGACTATTTGTAGATTTACTCTTCACTACAATTTCAGGACTTTACTAGAAAATTGAATTGAATAAAATATGCTATTTCTTCCTCTCAATAAACGTGATGAGGTATGATTAAATGAAGATAAAGAAGTACAGTAAATTTGCATTAGAAATAATGTGAGATATATATTAAATATAATTATTAGGAAAATGGAGGGTTAACGGATGGCGTCCGTCTTTAATGAATCTAGCATTGTAGTCAGAAATATTTTAATTAATATTTTTATTGATATATTCTTATTTTAAATATAGAAAAATATAAAAAAATATTAAGTAAGAATTTTTGACATTAAAAATGATTTGGTAGCTAAAAATTTTATGATTGATCATAATCAAGAGTTGACTGGTTAAGTGTGAATCAGGAGAGAGACGACCATATCTATTCTTCACTGTTGATAAATGTATATTTATCTTGTTCTTACGTATCTTCAATTGGAGTATAGCAATTGTTGACTTAAAACAAAATTTTAATATGCAGTAGGATTAATAAGACGTACAGAAGAAAAGTGGATATGTGAAACCTGGATAGAGATTGAAAAAATAAAATAATATATCCGACTACATTCTTTAGAAGATAGCTTTGACATATTGTTTTATATTGCAATGACAGAAAAGTAAAACGACTGCAATATTAAAATTCTGGATTAATAAGATCTGTATATAAACCTCAAAAGTATTTTGAATGTTTACAAACTATAGGGTTATTGAAAATGATTAGACCTGTTCCTAAATTCCGCATTTTCAAAAATAAACTAAGTTATGATTGACTATACCACATGAACACAAGGAAAAATGTGGAAGCTTTATATCCGTGAAAAACGAAGGTCCCATTTCGTTGCAAGCTATTTCACGAGCTGATTAAAGCTATAGTTGACTTAGCAGTTGGGAACGTTACAGAGGACCAAAATGGACTTGTGGACACAGCCGCACCTATAGTCCCATGCGATTTTCTTCCTTTGGAAGATTGTAAAAGATAAAATTTATCTCCACTATTACTAACAAATTTATAGGATGATAAACTTCACAGTTTCTACTACGGATTAAACTATGTACCACATACACAATTTGTGGGCTGGATCTGCATCTCAAATTGGGCATTATACGATATGTATAAAGTAAGTTATTTCCAACACTTTGACGAAAGTGTCTACACTATCTCATCGTATTCATGCTTACTTATCCATTTGTGAAAGTAGTTTATTTGTAAAATATAGAGATTTTGGAACCAAGTTAATCATTTGATAGGTCGTGTATTATTAGGAGTTGATGGGGTAAAGCTGCTGCTTTTTAATCGAAGGTTTGCAATGGAGAAAAAATCTTTAACTGGCACTAAAAGAAAACAATTTTCATTTGGGTTTAATAAGGAAAGGCTTTTAAAGTTAATTAAAAAATTGCTAAGCAATAGTAATACAATTCTCGTCAATAATAAAGTTATCAGATCCACCTCTGGAAAAATGTTAATACAAAATATTTTGGCACCATACTAAGCAGATTTTAATGAAAATAATCGATACAATGCTTTCATATAATGATAACTTTACAGATAACACTATCAATAGTCGGAATTTACGAATGCAATGTACGTCTAGAAAGTCTACTATAGGAAACTCTGCAGATTCAACTTTATTGAACGACTTATGATACCATCATTTACTGTTTTCATGTAAATTAGAATGAATTTTTCAAATGTAATATTTGTGAACATCAACTATAAATTTCGCATAACGCTTTTTTAAAGAATTATTTACAATTGAAATGTTTTTGCTGTATAAATTGAGGGCCACCCCAAATACATACCATCATGGAAGAATCAGGATTACGGAAAAACCTTTCGTGTGTTCTTAGCAAAGATAAGACATACACATACCAAGAAAGAACGTGCAAATTATCAATATTTCGGCACAGACATATAACGTTGGTTACTATTGAACCACCAACAATCTTCGTATAAAGAGACAATAATATGTCGTTAGGTGTACTGGAGTTGTCTTGCAAAAGCAACTTCAGTTGGACATGTAGAAGAAAACGAGCGTCATTAGAGTAGTTTTCTGAGTTTGACTGAAGATGAACCGATAAAAAATATGGACCATCCTTTCGAAAAATCGGTTATTGTATCATACGTAATCGAGCAACAGTGATTTGTATCTGTAGTTGATGGATATAGGAAAAAAAGACTGACCAACGGCATCGATTGCACCCACCTTGTCGTATAACCACGCTTGAATACAAGCACATTTTGCTCTTGGCAGTGATGGATATATCTACCATATCAAGAATCATACCATAACAAAGGCAGTCTATTCCCCAACAAGTGGTTTCTGCACGTATCAATAGACATTTAAAGCACTTTTGAATATCCGACCGACATTCATTGGTGATATTATCTTTGTGTCAATGCATGGGCTTTTATTTCTTCATTAGAGCATTGAACGGTGGGCATGTACAATCGTATGCCAATGATGTTGTCTTTGCAGATGAGTCTCACCTCCACCTGCTACATCATGATCAGATGTGCAACTGGAGACACTGAAGAGAGAAGTTACTTAACTGTTGTGATCTGCATCACCATGCTCGTCCTGCAAAATATTATGCTTTGGGGTAGTATTAAATTTCACATCCGCACCCTAATAACATATATAGCAGATATAATTACCTGTCAGTGCTATATATCAGAGAATTTAGAACCTGTTGTTCTCTCTTCCTTCTTTGCGTTCACATTCCAAAGTGACAATGCCTGACTATACGTAGCATGTGATGTTGAAGTCTTTACCTACCAGATTGAACTACCCCCATGGCTTTCAGTACTTTCGATATATCACCTATTAAAAAACACACTTGATCTACGTAATGAGAATGACTGGTCCAACATACACTACCCACAGCTATATCAGATCAACTTTGGTGACTTGTGTAGGTAGAAATAGGCTACCATACCTCCACATAACATCCAAACCAAATTTAATTCAATACCAAGGTGTGGAGCTCTGGATATTATCTGAAGTGACGTCAGCACTCAATAATGATTTGATCGTCTTTTTTACCACGCAGAAATTGACTGTATTTTCAATCACTTCACCTTTATAACTGTGTTTTAAATCTCTAATAAATGCCTTTTGATAGATCTTGACGTTTTAAGTGATGCCTTTTCAATGACTTGCAATGAACTGTTAGAGCAGTGATGGTACTACCATGCGTCCTTTTGAGTTCCCTTAATGGTATTCGTATGACAATTTGAAAGCCATTTATAAATAGCATTGAGTTCATTTATAAAAATATTTTACACCTATAAAAGATCCATGCAAAGGTTTTGCAAAAATCAGATTTACTCCCCCAAGGTGTGCTTTTTCTATAATTATTATTAAATTATTCAACTAAATATAAGAATTAAAAGAAAAAATATAGAGGACTGGACAATAGTAAATTTTTCCGATATTAAAAATAAAGTAAATGATAAATTATTAAATTGAGTATTATATGAGCTATATGTAATTAAAATTAAAGCAAACGATAAATTGTTAGATTTAAAATTATATCATTTACATGACATTAAAATTAAAGCAAGTTATAATTTTTAAATTGAATATATTTAAGCTAAATGTAATTAAAATTGAACAAAATTATAAAAAATTGAAAAGTGATCTAGTGCTCTAAAATATCCCACCTAAAACAAGGTCGCTGGAAAGATCTTTCACTTCTGGGCTCTTTCAAGAATAATCTTTCCTGAATTCAAAACTTAAGAAAAATTGACAGTGTTTGAAAACATATAATGCATTTAATACATGTACTTTTTATTGAATAAGTGTAAAAAAAATGGAGTACCTAAGTGTAAAAGTCTAAAAATTCATAATAATGAAACGTATTTATTTTCATTTAAAAAATAAGCTCAAGTTTTTTTTTTCATAATCATCGAAGAATCAACTAAAATCCTTACTTTTACTCATGCGATTAGCATTATTTTCATCAATTTTTACAATGCTTTTGAAAATAAATGATATTTTCGAGTATATGTGAGTATAATAATGTAAAACAATTACATAATCATAGGTATCTGAAAATATATTCGAGATTCAGAAAGTAAAGTAAAAAAAACTAAATTCGTTTCAAAATTGAATTAATTGTTACCAAAGATTTCTGTTCCTAGAAATTTTCGCTAATGAAGCATTTCAATGCAATAGTTAACATTCTAGACTTTCTTTGAAATTTGCGTCAATTGAGTAAATAATTTAATACTGTTTGAAATTGATATTAATATACCTAAAATAAAGTTGTAAATTCCAATTAAAGCAAATGAGTAAAATCTGTAGAAATGGTGGTGGTTTATTTGAAAGAAATTCTTTCCAATTGATATGTAATGCTTGAATAATTTAATATCCTTTGAAATTGGCATTAATTTGCGTCAGTTTAGGGATATGAATTCCAATTAATGTTTATCTAAATTGCACTGATTTATTTGAAAGAGGTTTTAACAAATTACTAAGCAGCAACTATTCATAATGAGAAAATATAAGTCAATGTAATTAAGAGTTAAATTTTGAGTTCACTGAAACTTAAATTACAAATTAACGGCCCATTTGGATAGATTTCATAATTAATGAGAAGTAAATGAAATGATGAAGATTCTTTCATCCTTTTATTGAAACTGTCTCAGAAAGTTGATCACAAATGGAAGCTTGTTTGCCTTTTAAAATATAATTGGGTGAAATATTTAATATTATCAAAATTTGATTCCTTTTGATTTCATAACTGCTTTACAAATCTGGAACGCACTGAAATAATTTAATCACTTATAAATTATCAATATAGTGTTTATCTGAGTTCCGTCTTTATAAATTTTGTGAAATGTTTAATTTATGTCGATAAAGAAAAATTAGTAATCAAGTGTGTAGAATTTATTTAACATTTTAGCATTCAATTATAAAATTAAAATTTGAGGCTTGTGTAGTAAAATGATCCAATGTCATATAATTTTCTTTCTGTTTGATCCAAAAACTTTCTTTATATTTTAATCTAATATTTATCTCAGAGGAAGTAAAATAATTCAAAAATAATGCAGGTTTTTTCCTAATATTTGGCTTCGAAGTTTACCATCTCCTGTCAGTGATAAGCCTACATTCCAAAACAATATTTTGCCAGATTTCTCAAAAATAATTGTAAGTATTTGCATTCCTCATTGCAAATGTTAGTTTTCAGATTTGAGGTAGTCTCTAAAAATTGAAACCCGAACCAATAAACTTTGGTCAAAATTTCGAGGTTAACAAATCTTGACTTTTTTAAACTAGTTGTTCATCTTGCTAAGCTTCCGTCTAATTCATCTCAGTATTTTAAAAATTTAATATGGTTTATTGAGCGAAATATAAATTGAAACACACGTGGAATTCAAAAATACGAGGGTGTGGCATGTCCAGTTAAATGCTGATTTTACGGAAACATGTTGTGCAATTCTTTGAATAACTTTGCAGTTTTCTGAGTATAGTCAAATGATTGGTATCGCACTGTTCAGCATTAAATAATGAATTACTTATATATATATATATATATATATATTTAAATATTGAAAAATCTTAAGTTCAACACCCCTGAAACCCCTTAAAACATTTTCACTACTTAAATTTGAACATTTTAGTTATTAATATTCTGAAAATCAATCTTATTGAATCAATATTATATTTTTCCGTTAATGTCAAAATTTTAAAACTATGTACTCCTTTTTCATTAGTTTATTTCTATTAAAATGTAGTTTGTGTTAAACATTAAAATATGGCATATTTACAACACTTTTGATTTAAAGTGAAAATATTCTCTGGTAAATTTATTTCACTTATGGCTGGTTTTTGTACTTTTGCTTACACTTGTTATCTAGAAATTAAACTTTACTTCTGTGAAACTTAATAGATTCAATTAATTATTTTAAGTATTACAAGTTAGACTAAAATGTATCCTATGTAAAACTGTATTGAGTATTAAATATCTCTTAGAGAGAATATATATATATTATAACTAATTTTATTTAGTTATAATTCATAGAAATATTTCTTTCTAATATAGACAACACATTACTAATATATTTTCTCAAGTCAGTATTTTTTCCGATAAAATAATGAGATTAAATTTTTTATTGGTTTTATTTTCCAGACTCACTATTCAAAAGCTAAAATTAAACTGTTGTATTTTAAAAACCAAAAAATTATGTTTCATACTAGTCAGAAACGTTTCATATTTCTCCTAAAAGCGATATTGTTAAGAATAGTGTTACAGCTTTTCTGACTTCACATCAAACTTGTAAAACATTGTTAAAAGTTCTCAAACAATTGAATGCAGCTGCATTTGACTATTTTTGAAACAAAAAATTACGGATGTTACCGTGAATTTTCTAGTTATAGGTTTTAATATTTTTTAAAAAATGTTTTAAAATTTGGTAGAATAAGTAAAAGGAAGTAAATGTTATTTAGTTTTTTAAACGCAAACAATCAATAATATAGTTTGGTGGTTACGATGTTTTCGTTATAAAAAAAACAATATAGCGTTTTAAGAACTTAACTTTTGCTTGCTTTCGGACGTATAAGTTTTATAACTATTTTTAAGTAAAATGTATATAAATATATACTAATATATATAAATAAGTATTGATAGTTTTTAATGGATTATGTTTATTAACTTAAATTTAAATACATTTGTTTCCTTTGTTTATCTTTTCATTTTTGTCTTTGGTTGAATTATTTTGAATTCGAGTTGTGCTTAAATTTTGGTTTTATACAATCTTGTTATAATGTAATGAAGTCAGTGAATTTTATTATTGTTGTTTACGCCATACCATTATGAATACACTACTTTCATTCCTAAGTCTAAAATCATTAAGTAATACATTAACTCAATTTAAAATTTTATTTCCATTTTTTTTTTCTTTTGAAATTTAGTTTGTAAGTCTTAGAAAGGTTTTGAAATGTTAAACTTTTTTGTAATTTTTTAGATTTCTGACATCATTTTCTTTAAATTTCTAACTGTTTAGAAATTTAATATGTATTCATAAACATATTGTAATACCGTAACGTCTCATGCGTGAGTGAAATCCATTTTGAGCATTTGAATAAAGATATTTTCTTCTAGGTTATATAAAACTCTTATATTTTTGGGTTCACAGCTCATGAATATATTACATCACAGTAATACTTATCAGAAATACATAAAAAAAATTTCACTCAAAACATGCATACATATGCACAACTACTAGAAAACGGGGAAAAAAATCTTTTTTTCAACATTATCACAGGTGAATTTAGCAGTCCGGTTAAAGTTAAAGATATGGGGACTGTTACAATATTATATTTCTTGAAATTTAATGATATTTTTCATTACAATATATTTTATCTATTACTTTACTGATAATCCATTTTATTATATAAATTATTATATAAATTTTTGTACTTTATATTTAATTTAATTCTGGAATAATTACACTTTTATAGTTTTATTTCTGTTGCTGTTACATATGGCTCAAACAGAACTCAATTCATAAACATCTGGTCACTCGCAGAAACAACATAAATGAATTACAAATACTCTTAAAGTACAGACCAAGAAATCATTATTAAAAGGACAAAATTCAAAAATCAGAACATCTATAAAATCATTATTAAAAAGATTAAATTCAAAAATTAAAACATCTGTAAGAACTCTAAAACGCCCTAGAGCGGGAGCATTCAAGTTTTCAGAACATGCGATCCTTGGCTCTCCAGTAAAGCAGGCAAACATCACCTCTAAGTTGTAATAAGGGTTCAAGCCCGGGCAAACGAGTAAATGTTCTCTATTCATAGGATCTGTTTTGCAGATAGAACATAAAGTAATGATCAATATGCCTATTCTTTTTAGATGCTCTGCCAGGCAGTCATGTCTAGTTTTTAATCAAAAATTGGCCACCGCCTCTTTACATGGTCTATGACTGAATTCCTTCCAGTCATTTGCAATATTTTCCAAAGATTTATATCTGGGTTTATTAGACATATCCATGTTGTAAATTAACACAATTTTCTCGCTTATGCATATTTTAAAGAAATCCAATGGAATAGTAATCTCTTCCATATGTGATTTTGTCGACTGGGGAAGTCTGAGTTTTAAGAAGGCTCTTTTGCCAGTCATTCATCCAGTATGCTCTCTAGGAAGCTTTCATTCTAATAAGAATATTAGCTATTTGTTTCTTAAACTCAACAGCAACAAGAAGGTTTGAAGTATAGGACTGAAGACTTATATCGAAGTCGATACGACTGCTCCTGTGGTTATACGAAGGGCCTTATTCTTAGTTCTCTCCAAGATATCCACGTTATTTTGGGGGACCGAAATCAATGCTTCAATGCCATATTTAAGATTCGGTTTTATATAAGTGTTGTATGTAAGGCTTAGAGTATCTTGGGTGCAACCTCATTTTGCACCAGCAAGTCTTTTTAAAATAGGTTATCTCTTTTCAACTCTTGTCGCAATGCGTCTGATACGTTCCGAAAAATTTCATTTTCTGTCCATTGTAACTCCAAAGCATTTTGTCTCATTACTTTCATTTAGTTTGGAGCCACCAATATATATTAATCACAATGAGCCAAGGCATATCTCAAAGTAAATAAAAATGGTATGTAGTCTTTGATTTGTTGATGATCATAGGGTTATTCATAGCCAATACTTGGAGAACTTCCAAAGCTTCAATTATACTGTTCTCAAGTTGCTGCCTCTGCCTCTGAAAGTCTCAGTGGTTACGTGATTCCATCTATAAAACTAAGTTGTTAGTATATATGTTCATCTGGATATTCGCAACCTTAATTTGGTTTTTATTTTTTTTATTTTTTATTTATTTATTTATTTGCTTTTTATTAGCTATGATTTATAATTTATATTAATATACATGAAAATTATGATTAATTTGATATTTATATATATATGTGTAAAAGTGGTACTATAAATATCGTTTTACACTGATGATTATTTGAATATAAATACCTATGTTACTAAATACATTTTTCTTATATATTACCGTTATATTTTGTTTTGTTTAACTTAAGTTAAAGATATTTAAGTTTTAAAAAATAATATTTATGACTAATATGTAGAAAATTCAATACGATATATATCATTTGCAGGTTCGCACCTAATATTCAGAGCTAAAACCGTAAAAGATAATTTCATAAGTTTTTTCTATTTTTTAAATCGCTCTACAAATGGAACATTCATCAAAAAATTACTTAAAAATATTTTGTTAATTAATTTTCTTTTTCAACCACCGTCACAATACATAATTTTATATTCGTTTGGCGTATTATCATTCGACATCCCGACAGCTTGATCATTGGTACATCAAGAATCTTATGCTTGAGATTTTTAAAATATCGATTGATAGTGAAAGTAAATTCCTTACAGAAAAAGAAATTAAAATTTAATAGTTATTTAAAATACATACATTAATCTTTTCGTAAAAATGCTTCTAAAGATTTTGTTAATTTTATAAAAACATCTATATACATTTATGGTTTTATTTATAGAATTAGAATTATTTATCTGCATGCTTTTAAATAACTAATGTACTTCATCTAGTGTACGAGCCGCACATTTTAATTTTAATCAAGAGTTTATGGTATTACATGTACCTAATAAAATTTCATTTTACAGAAAGAAAAAATTATGAAGCAATTTAACTTTTTGCATGACATAAATGCTTATAATTTGAGACTTTTTTCCAATAACTACAGTTGAAGTACTTGAATAGTTTAATTCTTTCTTTTCTCAATTTCTCATTTAAATTTTCATGCTATTCAATTACACGTGATTGAATAATATTCTTTTTCTAAACTGATACTGAGAGACAAATCCATTTTAAAGGTTATTTCTAAAATGAATAAATTTTTTTGTAAGTAAATAGAGTGCTTTTTACCATCTGTAAAATTCTTTAAGAAGGAAACATTTCCCCTCCATTTTAATTCAATTTTGAATTCTTATAATCCAGATATTCAATCACCAAAGTTTTGGAAACCTTCACAAATATCAGTCAATTTATGGTCATATTTCTGAAATGAGCTCTTCTTATTTTGAATAGTTTTTGTTGTAGTCCCTAAATGCGATTATGTGAGTTTTGAAACAGAAGATGAAAAGTTCTCAAGGAAAAAAAAAGTATTTAAATATTAACAAGTGAAAGTTCTCTCATGGAAAAGCAGAAAAGGAGGATGGGAAATACGTCTTATGGCTTTCTTTTTACCTAATAGCTATTGACATTCGATGTAAGATTGTGAGGAATTTTCCGCCGGAACTATCTTTAGTTTGAAATAGGATTTAAATTTAAAAGTGTGGGAAGATAAAAAAGAGTATTCAACTTCTGAAACTGAAAGGGATGCCAGGAAAAGAATATATATAGAGAGAACAAAGTATGCGAGCATTTCAAGTGTGAGTAATCGTTTGTTTCTTAATGAAAAAGGTTTTTGTCTAGTGTTCTTTAAAAATAGTAACAAGAAATGCAAAGTAAGAGAAAGCAATTTCAATTAAATTCCTTTTTAAAACTAAATGCTAAAATTATGTACAATGTCAGTGAATTAATTAATTTTAATGGTAACATTAAAATGCAACATTTTTATTAAATACATAAGTTATAAATCATAACTTTACTTTTGTGTTACACTATTTCAAGTTATACATTCTCGTAATTTTGTAATTAATGAAACGAAATGATTTTTTACCTTCAAAAAGTTTTTCTCGACTGCTCACTCACATAATCAGATTATTCTTGTTATAAATTGTAGCATTCTTCTCTTAATTTATAGTAATTTTTAGTAATAAGAAAGCCTTTTTTGCTGTTTTTTTTTATTTTAAAACTATATATTCTATTTGTTTATTTATTGTACTTTCATTTTCTCCTCTAAGTTCTTTACTTAATTTTTGTATGTTTAATTTCATACTTTGAAACTATTTATGTATTTAATTGTTTGTAATTATTTCTACATTTACACATAACTATGTCTTTTTACCATTATTACTTATAAAACTTTTCTTGGTTTAAAATTTTTGGCCATGTTTATAACTCAACATTATATGTACAGTAATTTTAATAATTAAACCATTTTGGATTTCTATAAACTTGATGGTAAATTTTTATTTTGCTCACCAAAGGTTCATAATTATTTTTGAATTAAGAACGATAATGAGTATGAATATATCTGATGAGCAATTCAAGAACCTACCATTAAACAACAAAATGTTAACAAAATACTCAAAATTTGTAATCCTTCTATGCAAATATCTTCTTTACATACCCCTCAACCCCCAAAATCAAACGCCTCCGAAATATAAAATTCCTACGCAACACGCATTTTAATGATTTATAAACTTAACCAAATTTTGCTGTATGCCAAGTACTATTTGGTGGAAAACTCATTGGCGTTCTAGTGTTTGGTCCTAGTTACAAACTACAGTCTTGGTTTGTTTCTAATTTTTCTTTAATTTCGATTTACTTAAAAACTTTTCTTTTTAAATTTGTTTCCTTAAAATTAAAAGTTTTAATTTTTGAATAATTTTATTCTATGTTTATGAAATTTTTCTTAATATTATTGAAAGACTTTTTTGAACGCTTTGCTGTTTAGGTTTTGAAATTACGCTTCAAAAGTACCGTCATGTGCTATTTAATTAGAAAAATCTTAAAAATAACAAAGAAAAGCATCAATTTTGGATTTATTAGAAAATTTTAAATAATTTTTTCAAGAAGTAAACCGATCCAAACCACCCAGTATTCAAACGGTATGCGGAAAAAAACTGGCCTTTTAAAAAATAATGCTGTAGTTATGATAATTACTTGCAGTTAACTTAAAATTACTCAAAATATTATTTAAAATTTGGTTTATGCTTCTAGTCTGATTGTTACACTTTTCAATTCACCCTTGAGAAGAACTATATACCAACTGATTTGCATTAAAAATTACCACAGGGATATATGCAAACCTAGCTACATATTGCAAATATAGAATGTTCTCTTTAACAAGTAAAGTTAAAAATTCATGAGCCGTTCCCATATTTAAGTCTAAGAATGAAGTACGTTATTCTTGAAAGAAATCATTAAATCAACTATGATTGTATGAAATGTCAAAAAATACGCTATTTTCCTATACATCACTGAAATCCAAAGACGATGTTTCTTCATCTATTTATTCAATGTAAATATTATACACATAAAATTAATTTTATAAAAATAAAATAACGCATGCAACATTTACTATGAGGAATAAGAAAATTCTGGAAATACATGAATGAGAAATCCATGCCGCCGAAATGCTTTATAACTTCTTTTTTTAAATTAATTAAAAATGTTTTTCCATCTGACTCCTGTTAAAAGAAAGAAGATCTTACTCAAACTTCATTCTATTGCTTTCCCGTACAATGTTAATTACTGAATTCTACTTGAAAATATAAGTGAAATCTGATTGTGTGTTCTGGCGTGTGATAAGGATTTTTCGTGCAGAATGAAATAAATGTGATTTTCTTTCTTAGATAAAATATAATCTGTTTCATTTTCTGGCTAAAAAACTGAACGTGTACATGAGAGACATTTTACGGAAAACCAACATTTCTTGTAGTAATAGATTGAAAGTTTTATGTCTAATTTGAGTGAGAACTTGACACTTATAATTATCTTCCTTAAAAAGGTAAATTCATTGTTGAAAATTTCCTAAAATAAAAAATGAAATTAATGATTATTAAATTTGAAATATAAAATACAGTTCTCTACAATAAGGACATAACTTTTATATTACCTTTCCTTGGCTTAATCAAACACTTTCAATTTTTCAGAATGCACTATGCTGTAACTAAATGGATGGTTGAGATATTTAAATATTTAAAGCCTCTAGCATAACACCTAATCTGCATAAGCAAATTCTATCTTATTAAACTTATCGAGCAACATTAATACAAATTTATTTTCAAGAATTTATTATAACAATAACTGTAGAGAAAGAGCATCAAGAACAGATTACTTAAAATCATTTTATATCATTTTGGAAGTATCAGGGGGTGAAGGAAAACATGTAAAAGTGTATTGAAGAATGAAGGGCAGGCACACTAGTTCGAAATGACAGAGTGGGGCACTTAGGCACTTTATAGATAAGAGGTGTTACTAACAAGACAGATAGCTATTTCAAGTGCTGCGTGCTTTACTATATTAATGCAGTTTCAAGAACACTTAATTTGACGTCAATCTTTACTTAAGCATTTTTTCTTCTATTTTTAAAATTATGTATACTCAGTTATTGTTCATAAAAGACCTATAAGTTTTTTTTTTAATGAGTGCACACTTATACTGTGATATTTTAAAATCCCTTAAATCATGACCAATGACAGAATCAATAGAACCTGGAAATGAATAATAAATTGTATCATGTAAAAAACTCGTCATCTCTCATTGGAAGACATTTTTATGTATAAGTCATCTCTCATTGGAAGACATTTTTATGTAGAAGGCAAGAGATTATTTTCACACATCTATTTATTCTGACCATTTAAATATGCTAACCCGATAAACCTACACATTAACACAATGATATCACATGGGGGAAATTATTCCTTGTGTTATGATTGTGTTTGTCTCCGGACCATGAGACACATCTATATATATATATACATATATATATATATATATATATATATATATATATATATATATATATAAGTTTACTAAACTTCATTTTTGTTCACAATCTTGAGTTTTAATTTTAAATTGCTTTATCTAAAAAATAATAAGTCCTTAACATTCTGTTTGGCACAATATATCACATGAGAATTCGTGCCAGAAATTCATACAACCAACCAACCACAAAATTTAAAAAAAAAATTAATTATGTGATTTTAACTTTCAATTACATTAATTTGTAGTACTTAATTATGATAATTCATTATTGTGTTTGAAACTCTTCTTATATTAGTGGATAATCCAAGATACTGGTTTCTTGGTGTTCTGGTGTGCTTTTTCATCATATTTTCTGTCCATTCATTTGAATGTTCGTAATTATCTTTTTGATACTATGGTGCTACCTAGATTTTCCCACGTCATAACTAAGGAAACAGTTAGATTAATGAAATACTAAACCGGTATATTTAGTCCTAAGTCTTAAATTGCTGTTTGAAATAATGAGATATACTTTTGTTTTAAATTTCCCTTTAAGCCAAATTATAAAAAAGAACTATTAATATAGCTTTTCATTATGATTTTCTTTATATGCATATGACTGGGTGATTTGAAAAAGTATAAAATTACAAAAAATTTAGTTTGCTAGCACTGAGTGCAATAAGAGTAATATTCCCTAGATATTATTATTTTCCCAATCATCGACCGACGGAAGGACTAATGTATTATTAGTTATATGAAGTCAGATAATACTCTTAAATGTTCTGCATTTTACGGATCGATTTAGCAAATATTCAACAAAATAGCTATATTACTTTGAATTTCTATATCTTTGGAGCCTTATCCTTTTTCAAATCACCCTGTATATATATATATACACAATATATATACATATATATATATATATATATATATATATA
>BMAW01102974.1:0-28188 GCA_019974015.1 Nephila pilipes
TTAGGAGAGGGGGGTGCCAGCTCAGGTGTCGTCCTCGTCACTTGACCGTGGTTCAAAATTACGAGGTCCGTCGCCAATAGCTCTCGAGTTGCTTCTAGTGCGACGTTAATAAAAACTAAACTAAACCAATTGATTATTTTATTTCATCAACCTTGAAAGCGAGACGTGTTATTTTTGTCACCTTTTCAAAGGATCAGTATCATGCATTACATCAGTTTTATTAACGTAATACTAGTAGTAACACGGGGCTATTAACGATGAACATCGTCAATTTGAATCTTGGACATGCGACGAGGACGGCATATGTGCGGTATATGTACCCTCCTCTACTTAAACAGTCATATGAAACTATCGCTACGTCGATGTTATAGTTTTCTGCAAATTTTCACACCGTACCATGAGAGAGAATTTTAAACTCATTTACATTTAACGTATTATATACCCCAGCACTTGAAGAGAGTTTCTTATATAAAAACAGAATTATTTGAATAGAATTTCAAACTGTCACCTGACTGGAGTCGTCTTTTTGACATGGATATGGAAACCAAACTTTTGAATTGTCCTGGAGGATAAAGGATGATAACAGCCTGGAAGCATCATTGAATCAAAATCAGAAAAAGTATCAAGAGTACATTGTAATACAGAAAGCTTTGAATTCTATACCAAATCTCAATTGTTGGTTGTGTTTGTTGATATTTTACCATTCTTATTAATATCCGTTATTAATCAAAAAAAATTCAAATTTTAGTTTAATATAAACTGAAGCATGGAATATTATCTTGTAGAAACGTGCCTTTTGAAACCTTTTTTATATATAAAGAAGGACTGATTCTATAAGTGATGGCACAAGGAAATATATTTTCTAACATTTTGGAAGAGAGATTTATTTTGTGAAAGAAAAAAATATTTAATGACACTTTATGTTATGACGTACACCAGAAAAATAATTCTAATATCATTTAAAAACTAGATCATTAACTTAAAAATGTTTAAAAGCTGCAGAAACGCCATTAGTCTACCAAATACAAACAACCAATCAAATTTCAACTTTTGTTTGTCCGTAGGTAGAAAGAAACATTTACATTTTTGTTTTCCAGTGCTTATACTGTATCTTGATCATAACTTAGCATAAATATCTATTGCTATAGAAAATTTTGAATTATTTCGACTAAGTTGCATTTTTTCTTTGGATATGGAATTCAGTTGTGATTATTGCAAAGTGGTATTCACCGACATTGAACAGTATTTAAGACACAAATACATCATTCACGATGGAAGAGAGCTTCGACGTTTGAATTGCGACAACGGACTGACGTGGAATTATTTTTTCAAAAAATTCGAAAAATGGAGTGGAACGGAATTATCTATCCGCTCTAAGAGGAGCCAATTGAATGAAAAAAAAAGTGTGGAAACATTTGTAGAAGTTTACAAACGTTCCTTCGGTGAAATTAACAACGATCCAATTCCTATTCGTCAGCAAGTGTTACCTGAAGAAGCAATTTCAGCAACCATTTTCGAACACTTCGAAAGTCACAAAAATACTCACTCTTCGGAACAACAAGTCAATCCCCTATCAAATAGAAATCAGGTAAGTGTGGTATCTAGATGCAGCCAAATTCATTTTCGTAATCCTCAAATAAGACCAGATACCTGCGAAAGATCATGCAAGGTTTCGGATCATACTACTCCATCGATTGATATCCTTTCCTCACATCTTAGAACGATAGATAAAGCAAGGCAAACCATCATTGTGAACAGAGAAACTCAAAATTTATTTAAAAATTTTGAAAATTCAAATGAATATTATAGAGCGGAGATGAGCAGTCAGTCATTGTGTCTTTTGAAAACTGACGAAGGAAGCTCTTCAACAAATCAAGCCGAATATCTCTATTTTAGGAAAGACATTGCTTCTGAATCGCCTCCTCTATCTCATTTCGTTGAATCTAAGAAAAAGAAAATTAAATACAAATCTTCAAGAAAAATTTACAATGAAAAACCCACTGTTAATATACAAGATCAGGATGAAGAAAAACCATCTGGATATCAAAATGACGAGACGAAATTGAAGAAACCAAAAAGGTCTACTCAACGCTCTGGCACTCATTCCGGAGAAAAGACTTATGTGTGTGAGACATGTGAAAAGAAGTTTAGATTCAAAAATAGTCTTGATAGACATCGTAGGATACACACTAAAGAAATGCCATTTAAATGTCATATTTGTGGAAAGAAATTCAGTGATAAGTCAAATCGAAATGTGCACCTTCGTGTTCATACCGGCGAAAAGCCGTATGTTTGTGACAGATGCAAAAAGGGATTTAGTCAAAAATCAAATCTAAATCAGCATCAAAGTACGCATACGGATACAAGGCCGTATATTTGTGATGTATGCGGACATAGATTTAGTAAAAGTTCAAATCTTTCTCAACATCGTCTTATTCATACGGGAGAAAAGCCGTATGTTTGTGATGTATGTAAAGATAGATTTAGACAAAAATCACATCTTATTACTCATCGTCTTATTCATTCAAGAGAAATGACTTATATTTGTGATGTATGCCAAATGAAATTCAGGCGTGAATATCAACTCGATTTCCATCGACTTACACATGCAGCGGAAATGCTATAGCAATGTACTGTTTAGGGGAAGAGATTTAATTCAAAAGCAAATCAAACCACAAGTCATCTTAATCATATCGGAAAGAGACTGTGGGTTAAAACAATTTAAACAGAAAACTCTTCTATATTATAATAAATTCTGCTTTCGCTGTCATCGTGGACATTTTTAAACTTGGAAGTAAACTACGCGTTTCTGAATAGCACGGACGGAAATGTTCTCATAACTACCATCTGGAATAAAATCACATGTTTAAAGTTGAACATTTTCGATGAAATTAATGTTGATTTGGAATAATTAGTCTATCAAATTTAAACTAAACAAATCGTTCCGATGGATTATCTGCTGACTTCTCATAAGATTCTAAAGGATTAAATTTAAATATTCAAATGCAGCTTCTGATTGAAATTATTGTGAAAGACAAAAGTTAGTTTAGAATGTAATATCTATTCAGATTTTATTCTCGAACATACGAAGTGATCTGGGGAAAAAATGAGAACCATCTACATTTTTAATGGATAATTGAAAAATAATTCTTATAACTTATAACGTGGAAGATTATCTTATTTGTTTTAATTTCAGTTACAATATATAATTAAACTAAAGAATCTATGTAATTATTTAAAAAGATAAGTCAAAATAAAGGACAAAAACTAATTTGTATGCTCTTCAGCCGAAAAAATTATATCACTGTTTTTCGTTTCAATTAAAGTATGTAATATAAAAGGAAAATGTGAAAGGAATGAATAATTAAATATTTTTTCTTGATTTTGTTTTTATGTATTCTTAAGATTTCCTATTTTCTTTTTCAATATTTTGTCTCTCTTCTCATATTTCAGAAGTCCGTGTAGTCGTTATAACCCTTAAACTACTGACTGGATATTTTTATGAGTTATATTAAATGAAATTATAAAAAACATTCTATATTTCTTAGACATCAGTCACCGCGTTTTTTGTGAAAATGTCAAATCCCGCATTCTTTTATTCGAGTCGTTGTTTCCAGTCCCTATACCACATAACTCCTTGTGTAGAGGTAATGTTGCACTTTAAACCAGGAGGATTCTATTCTTATAAGCTTACGTTAAGTGGAAATACAGAAGTCAGCTCAGGTGTCTTCCGTTTATCAAAATGACTGTCGAATACATTAGTTGAATTTTTTATAATAAATCTTTTTAGGCAAAAAGTTTCCAATGTCATATTTCGCACCAATTATACGAATAATTTTCGAATAATTATTATATCATTCACTGAACATTTGAGTTAAAGTAAAAATTATAATACTGTTTATACACGAATATTATTTTTACTTATATTAAAATAAAAGTTCATAAAAAATAAGAAAATTTGAAATTTTTAGAGATAAACAGATTAAAAATAAACATATTAATATAAAATAAACAGATCAACGAACTTTCCATACTTTATTTTAAAAATTCGTCAGGGTCCGAAATTTGTCGATAACTGAAATAATAGCATAATAAATAGACGATAAAATGATACTATTGCATGAATTTATTTGAAGCATAAATTAAAAACATAAATTTTCTTTTTCTACGCTTATAGATCCATATATTCCAATAAATTTCAATTTGTTGGATTATAAGTTAACATATGAACAATAAAAATATCATGATAATTAAATATTTGAGTGATTGTTTCTTAGAAGAAATTTACGGAATATTGTAATAATCTTTCCTGACAAAAATTGATCGTAGAAGATAATTTTATAAAATAGATTAATGTAAATAAATTCCATATAAATTTTAAAATCCTGGTACGAGTTCGAGTTACTTAGCGTTTATTTTAATCAATGTTGATTTTATTTCTCAAAATTTAAAAATTTATTTGTATTTTTATTTCTTTTAAAAAGGTAAAAACGAAAAAAAAATATCGTGCTTTTAAAAAAAGCTAAATATTATTGTGCCTATCCACTCACATAATTCCTTTTCCTCTGCCATAATCAGGAATCAGAAAACAGTACTATTAATATGATCAAACTAATCAGATGGTTGATTATAAACATACTCTTTGTTTATAGTATATCGTAGATTGGAAATTTTGGTAGATTTTTTTTTTACTAAAACGACTGTAACTTTTTTGCGAATCTTTATTACTGTTGATAATTTCAATTAATTATTTGCTTAAAGTTTATACGAAATTATCGCCATTGTTGATATTTTTTTCAACTAAATTATTAAACATGATTTGTTTGATAATTTCCAGATTTTTCAGTTTTCCAACGTGATTTTTTTAATATTTTTTTATCATTAAGAAATATGTCACTTAATTAAATGTGACTGTGATAATCTGGAAGACATGATTATGGACTCACGATTGGCTGTTTTTGTCGAGTCGTAGTTTTGAGAATTGGTGCTACTGAAGACCCTTCGTGAATTATGGGTGTTATTTCACGTGAAATCTGTAGAGGCTCCTCCTCCTCCTGTAATTATGGTGTGTACAAAAGGAGTGTGGTTGTCATCTCAGGTGATGTTCTCGTCCTTTGACTGAGGTTCAAAACTACGTGGGTCGTCACCCAAAGCTTCATTAGATGCTTCTAGTTGCAGGTAAATAAAACCAACAATAAAACAACCTTTAATAAAAAAATTATTATTGCTTTCTATGTTGCTGAGTAATCATGTTGTCAATATCATGATTGGTTTCCTGTCGAGGCGTAGGTTCGACTACCGATGTCACCAAAGGAGGGTCACTTAGCAGGTTTGGAACAGCTTATGACAGTGGGCACTCGAAATCCTCACGTTGTTTAATTTTATGAAAGATAAGAAATGAGGATTTCACCTCTTCTATTATCCTCACCACTTAATTGAAACTCAAAATTACGTGGTCCGTCGCTTCTCTTTGCAAAGTTTATTGAGTAAGAAAGATGTTAAAAGTAAAATAGGTTGGTGCATGCGTTTCGATTTCTACAAGTATTACTGTGAGATATTTCAAAGACATAAGAATTCCTCGTTGGAAAACATGTAGATCAGTTCTTCACTTTATAGGATCCTCCTCCCTTCCAATCTAGGGTTACATCCATTCAATAACGTAAATTTTTAAAATATTGTATTAGCAATATCTTCTGCCGTGTTCTGCGAAAACCATTGCATTTGTCACTTTATTTCCTTAACCTTGGAAGCGACACTTGGTATTTTCCTCACCTCTTGAAAGAATCAGTGGCATGAATTGGATTTATTTTATTAACATTGTACCAGAAGTAACAAGGGGGCTATTGGCAATGAATATCGTCAATTTGAACCTTGGTCATACGGCGATGACGACAAATGAAAGGGTACCAACCTCTATTTAAAGAGTAATACGATACTATCCCTATATGGAAGTTATCTTCAAAGTTTCACGCCATACCATGAGAGAGAATTTGAAACTCATTTACATTTAACATAATATATTCCCCATTATTTGAAGAGATCGTTTTATTTTGCAACATAATTATTTCAATAGAATTTCAAACTTTCACCTGACAGGTCTCGTCTTTTTCATTATAGATATGGAAATTAACCTTTGGAATTGTCATGGAGGATAACAGTATGATAATATCTTGGAAACATCATTGATTCATAATCAGAAAAACAATCAAGAGTACATAGTAATATAGAAAGCTTTGAATTCCATATCAAAGCGCAACTGTTGGTAGATGCATGACATGTGCATGACATGTGTGTTATTCTTACACACTTACTATTCTTATTATTACCCGTAATTAATCAAACAAAATCAATTTTAATTTAATATAAACTGAATGAAAGAATATTAACTTTTAAAAACCTGCATTTTGAAACCACTTTTATATATAAAGAAAGACTGGGTCAATAAGTGGTGGCATATGCAAACGCATAATCTAGTATTTTGGCACAGAAAAAATTAATTTTGTGAAAAAAAACACATTTGGAGAGACTTAAAGGTGTACACTTGTAAATTAATTCCAGCATCATTTAATAACTGGACCAATACCTCAGAAATGCTTAAGAATATGAGACATTTTATTCGTCCAGAAATATTTATATGCGGCACTGCACAAAATAATCACACACCACACTTAAGCAGATGGACTGTATATATCTTTATTAATACATGTTGATATATATATATATAAACAAAAATTAAAACAGACGCTCCATCCTGAGCCAAATTTATACAAAAGAAATTTCTCCCCCCACCCCGTTGACATATTCCACATTCAACAATTACCATCAAAACAGCTTTCAAATCAACACAGAATAAAGGACCATTATAAAGTTTATTATCACAGTATCGCATATCGCAGACAATTCGAGAACGCAGGAAATACAATTCGACAATATATTCACAATAAAAACATATGACAAAATTTACTAAATTCAAAGAGTTATAGAAATTTAAAATTTTAACTTTTCATAGGCATCAAACACACACAAAAAACATTCATTATATTCAAATCTCTTAAATTAAATTCTCAACACGCTTATATTTAACTCTCTCAATCTTTACCTTCACGAACTCTAACTAGATTATAACTTCCACTGCATAACTAAGTGATTCTTTCAAAAGTCTATCTAAATGGAGGCATGTTATCTTCGATGAAAACAACCATATCACCTATATTGACGTTTCCTTATGAAATTGCCATTTATTGCGTTCCTGCAACTCACTTAGATAGCCTCGGTGCCCTTTATTCCAAATGAGAGGCGCCAATCTGGTTACTCGTTGCCATTTTTGAGGCCTTTCTCATTGAGATTAGTTAAATTAGGTTCAATTTTGTAATTTTTTGTCCTACCTAGTAAGAAATGCGCGGGGTTTAGAACATTTAATTGTCAATATTGCTCGTTAAAGGACATAGGGGGTCTAGAATTTAAGATTCCATTTATTTGGATTCAAATAGAAATTCCTCAAAAGTCAGATTGGATCTGCTCATAATTCTCTTAAAATGGTACTTAAACGATTTTACAGCAGCTTCCCATAAAATCTCTTTAGAGTTGCAATAAATACGTCAGTTGTGAGGTCCAACACTATCTCAATGTGAATAGCTTTTGATACAAAGCAAATAAATATACAGATATAGATTTTATGAAGAACACCTTTCCTTTCACTACGATATCTAATCATAAATGGGCCGCAAAAATCCACACCGGAGCAATTAACGGGGTATTCCGAAAGCTTTCTATCTGGAGGTAGGCTACCTATTTTTGAGATGAAGCAATTGGCCTGGCTTTAAAGTAAACAACACAATCATATATAACATTTCTACATAAAGACCGATCTTAATGTGGCCTAATTTTTGTCTCGCACAATGCAGAAAGGAAGAAGAACCAACATGAAAATTGTTTGGAATGTAGTTTAGCGTAACCACCCGTTGGCGACAAAAATTGTTTACAATTGTTTGGCGATATATTTGCAAATTGTGGTTACCATGCTTTCTCTCCTCTGCGGTGGCTTTAGCCGTGGCAACCTTTCGAATAAGGCATATGATACATGATTTTCAGTAAGAAGCTATTTTTTTTTAATATTTATACCTTTCTCTGATCATTTTTTTTTCACTTTTGTTGCAATCGCCGGGCCTACCTTTTCGAATTTGCAACACGAATACGGATGCCGGATCACCTGATTTTTTTTTTTTTCGTTATACAATCCTCGGATCCTATTTTTTTCACTATTTATGCTTTCGCCGAGGCTACCTTTTCGAATTTACCACATTAATCGGAATTAGAGTCTTCCATCTTTTTCCCCCCCTTCTGTCTGGATTACTTTTTTACAAGATTCATTACACCTGCGCAATCTCATAGTCACGCAGCTGTTGCGGATGTTTTTTTTAAAATCTTAACCAATCAGGGGTTAATCGTTTGGTCTTTTGCATTGTTTAGTGCCGACTTCTCACAGTTTCTAGAATTTTCATTGTCCGTTAGTACGGTGTACCAGTTGTGCAGTTTAGTTGTTTATTAATTTTGCTGTGTTTTCGTGCTTTTGCGTTTTACGTTCTTAAACGTTTTTTTTATTCAAATTCTCCTGTTTGGTTGATTTTGTGTTTCTGCGTTTTTTACCTTACCGTCAATCATTTACTCCACGTTTATTCTCACAATCCCAGTTCCTTTGTCGAGGAAGAATTTCATTCTTACATGGATTAATACATGTGGAGACGGAGACACAATCATTCTATTCAGGATGAAACCTACAAGGAGGTTTTGAAAACCGTTATTACTGTGTACCCGCCGGAAAATCGAGACGCCACTGAAACTTAGGTAAGTCAAAAAATTCCTACTTTTCAGCTTCGCGGAGTTCAGGCTCCGCCATAAAAATCGCCAAATTCGGCAATTTTTCAAATCTCGCCAAGTGGTTACTCTAAACTACATTTTCACCTGAAAATTTTGCCTATGAAAATAAGTAATTATCTGATCAGTCAATTTGTGATTATTAGACAAAATTGCCAGATATTTGGCAACATAGGGCAATTCCGAATTACTGAAGCGTCCTCACACTCTCAAAATCTAATCATCATCAAGAAAGGGATTTTAGGCTTTGAGCATACTTTTTGACATTACACCTTTTTGCCACTGAAGGGTTCGAATCTCAGCTAAAAGGCTTTCTGTCTGTATCATCCAAATCAATCCATTTTCAGTCTGTTTCTTCTCTGAAGCACAAAGAGGGCCAGATATTATACCAGATTTGTTCACATTATTTATAAATCTTAATATATAACTAAAATACGAAGAACTTTTATATAGTTATTACTGATACTCAATAAATCCAACAAAAGAGATTGTTGACAATTTGCCAAAGCACAGAAATATTTTTAAAGGTATTTCAGACGTCACATTGGCCTTTAATTCAATAAAATACTCGTTCTCGTTCAGCGAATCAGAGCCGGATTGCACACTTGATAACTTACATTACTCAAGAAACATTGGGCCCTCCACCTCAAGTGAGAGTCAGGAAGATCACGAGGGAGTAACCTCCGCAAATCTAGATCAGCAGGATTTAGATACGATGATACATGGGTCCAAATACATGTTTCAGTCAATCTTATTTTTGTGACGCGGTTAGCTATGAAAGTCTTCAATTGATTCCCTGGTGTGTTTAACCACCCCAATACAATCGTTGAATCGGTGTGAAGCATAATATCTCTAATCTCCACTTTTATACAGGATCGTATATTCTGTATAAGCTGAGCCAGAAGAATACAGGCACAAAGCTCCTGTCGTGGTGTCGAAATTACTCGAATTGGTGTAACACGTGATTTATTGGCCAGAATGGTCACCCTAGCACTATCGTTTTGATAGTAGCACTGTAGATAGACAATAGCTCCATAGACGACCTAAGAGGCGCCTGAGAATCCTTGATGGACAATTCTCAACCAGGCATCGGTCAGAATAAATCGATTTATTTTATCGTTCTCGATGCATTTGAAGATCGTCAAAAACTCCATCCACACTTCCGCAATTGAATCGGTCAATACGTCATCACAATGGAGCTTCTGTTGCCATAATCGCAGTAGACGAATTATTTGCCTTAGTCAGCACAGGACCTAAGAAACACAGAGGATCTTAAAGTCTCGCTATAACACACAGTATTTCACGCTTGGTATATAACGGTCAACTCAAAATGGATAACCTTAAGCACTAAATAATCCTGGAAGGGCTTCTAACTGATGCCCAAAGTTTTCACAGATAAATAAGGTTCAATGGAGAAAGAATGCTCGAAGTCTGATGACAATGAGCTGTTCAAAAACTCAGGAGAATTGGAAAACCACTTATGAAGTGTCATTCCACATGAATGCAAGGCATCTTTCAGTTGTGACGGTTGACCGAGGGCAGCCTCATTCACAATGTCCTCCATATAGGAATCGTGCAGCAAAATTTCAGAGGCCAGAGGAAATCTCACATTTTCATCCTGGGCCAACTGCTGCAAGGTCATTATGGCAAGAAAAGGAGGGCTAGATATTCCATACGTAACAGTTTTCAAACGAAATGTCAAACACTCACCATTGAGTCCCACTTTCCACACAATACTCTGAAGGTCTCTTTGATCAGATTCGATAAGGATCTACCTATCCATTTTTTGTATATCAGTATTAAAAGCCAACATGTGTCTTCTGATTCGGGTAATAGTCTCAAAAACTTCCTCCACGACATCTACTTTCATTAATTTGTAATGAAGACTTACACCTGTTGAGATTTGAGGATTCCCCTGTATTCCCCCCACACTCCACATGGACGCTTTAAATCTCCGAAAACTGTTTCGAGTTTTGTTTAAGTCATCGTAAAGAATTGACCCTCAAAGATTTGATCACTCTCTCCCTCATAACACTCCCACTAACAAAAAAACCAAATACAGTGTTTTGCAATAGTAATTGCAAGTTTTCAGCACGTATCTGTCCCCGCCTCAGTAATTTATAAAACATCTCAGCACCAATCAACATGTGAATTTCATCCGGAACATTAATACCTGGATCAGCAATCGCACGAGTACCAAAAAAATCAATGTCCTCATTCATTTCTTTAATTAATTGCCTCTGAGGCTCTAACTCTATTCCTTACGACCATGCTCGCATCATTAACACACGAAACCACAATATTTATTTTCTCCATTTTAAGTTGCAACCTGTCCGCGCACGCACTAGTACATAAACAAGATTGTGAACCAACATCAAGAAGACACTTAACCTTCGTAAGGACACAATTGTGGAGTCCTTTGCAATTTATTTCCCATCACTCGATTTGATTCACCCATGATATTCGTATTGACAACTTCATCTGTATTCCAACCTCTCGATGACAAATAAATATCACACTCCCTTTCGAGCTGTTGAGGCTTAAGAAATCTTTCAACTTCCTTAATTACTGTATGGGTTCTTCAATTTCCGATCTAACGTCTCTAAAATCTTGTCTGAAAAAGAGAGATTTAAAGTCAGTCACCTTGCATAATTGGCAATAAGAGTCAAATGATACACAATAATGAGAAGCAAATTGAACGTAAATCTCAGATGTAATTCTGAAACACTTTAAAATTATTTAAGGATTCTTGGGGTGTGGATTCAAATTCCTTGAATACCAATCCTTAATCATTTCGCAATTACACAGGTCCTCTTCATTAACATATCATAGTAAATTACTTAATTTTTCTCTGAAAATATTTAGCTAAATCTTGACCCTTATTTCATTAGGCACAGATTGGTTTGGAATGCGTTTTCCAAAGAATGTTAAATAAATTAAATGATTCTGATTAATCAGGTACGGGGGTGTGAAAGCTTAAATACTTCTAATGAAACTTTCCAAATTATCTGTTTAGGAACCTTGTTCTATACTATCGATAACTCGGGATGTGACAATAAATTTCATTTACAATGAAACATTTTCCACCAAATAGTCGAATGTTTCTTAAAAAATTTATTATACTGTTTATCTAAATAATAGAGTTAAAGCAAATGATTTAATATTGCAGAACACACAAATATTTTTTGCAGACATTAAAAAAAAAACTCAAAAATAAATTAGGAATTGGAAATATTTAGAACTAAATACAAAAATGTATCTGCCAAAAAATTAAAGTATACAAGTGAACGTGCATTTCATAATTTTTTTCGAAATTATTTACTAGCCCCACTTTGTCGTTGACTAAAACAGTACCTTTATGGTGGCCGATAAAATGAAACCATTCCATGAATTGACTCCAAGTAGAAAGTTCCAAATACTAATTTCCTACTTCTATGCTTTCAGATTCTTATAATCCAAAAACGTTTCGAGTAGTAACATTGTAATTTAACTTCAAAAAAAGATGTATCAAAAGAGATAATTTTTTGAGTGAAGGTTTCTATGACAGAATATTCAAAAATTCAGTACAAAAAAATTACAACAATAAAACCCTTAATAATTTAGGTTGTAATAAATGATTTGATTCATAAATCTCCTTTAATACATCCATCTTCCTATTTTACTCTTTCAATAATAATTCTTTTAAATTATTTTAACATATATTCATACTTTTAATAACTTTCCCTTTCTGCACAGGTTACAAATTATTTGTAATGTAATTCTTCCACCGTGATATCAGGAATACATAACGAAGCATGCAGCGTTTTACTGCTATGAAAACAATGTTTTTCATAGCAGTAAAACTATGTTTCGAGAAGAAATAAAGCCATAGAAATTAACCTCTACTTTCATACAATCATAAGTGAGCTATTTCTTCGCATTGAAATGTGCTTGTGATTGCTTAACGACCTCACTCTGAGAAGCAACACGAGGGCGATTAATGACGATCATTAAAACCATGATCGTCATTATTAATCTCGGTCAAGTGACGAAAACGGTACCTGAGCTGGAACCGTTCGCTCAATGTCTCTACATCACTTCGACAGTGGAATGCAACGGGACCTCGGCTACTTTTGACATGTGTCAGCCACTCTATATTGTGGGCCTTTAGTGACATAAAGATTTGAATACACGACTCGAAGAAATCTAATCCGAACCCAGTTCCCGACAAACACCACTAAGCAACCACGTTCAAGAAACAAAATATTTTTTTTTTTGATAAGAGAAATATAGATTTGCTTCATTTCATTGAATTGCATTAAAAATAGAATCCAAATTCGGTTTAACTCGTGGTGAAAATTGGTTCAAAAATAATGTAACCTTATTCCAATACAAGACGAAAACTTTCTGAACATACTGTAAAACAAATGTGCTTAAATTTTATGTTGAAGAGTTGAGATATTATATTTAAATTTATAGAATATATGATATTTCTTCGAACTTTCCTAGATATTGTTTTCAGTTATGCGCCTAGGGATATCTTAGATTTTAATTATTACCAAGAAGTACTTGGAATATCTAGGAAAATTTATACTTTTTGCATGATGTTGTAGAAACGCATGCCAATTTGTTTGGTTTAAGGAATCCGTAGATTGAAGTATAACCTGTTCGTTTAAGATAAAGCTTGGAATGATGCGTTCTACAATCAAAGCATTTGAAAGGATAAGAAACACGAAGAGAAATTGTTTCAGTGATTGCGTGGATTCGAATCCAGCTACCACTCAATAATGATCATATAGGTTTTATTAAATTTTTCAAATCTTTAGAGCCTTAGAGTTGCGTGTGGAAGAAGTATGTCCAAGAAGAAAAGTTATTCTTAAGAATTTTATAACAAATATTTTGTTAATACAGGACAGGTGCCAACTAAAATTCAAAATAAATATATACCACACATATTAAAAATTCATGATATAAGATTAAAGTACATAGTTTAAACTTTTAAAAGCGCTTGTTTTATTCCAAATTTCTTTTAATTAATATTGTCTTTATTTCTTAAAATTTAAAAATTTATTTCTATTTTATTTTAAGGAATTAAAATTTAAAAATTGTGTTTCATATAAAAAAAAACACTAAATATTATTGTACACATCGATTCAATAATTTTTCTTATCTCAAGGATAGTCATTCTTTCTTTATTAAAATTTTGAAGTTAAAATTCCTAGTAATATTCATGGTATGGAAATTAGGAAAATGGAATGTCAGCACAAGTGTCGCGCACTTTTTTTGAAGGAATTTCAAAAAAACGTAGTTAAAAGTCCTAGTGTTGCTTTTAGATCCACTGTAACAAAACCAACAAAACAAACATGCCAAATTGAAAAATTATTATTTCATTCTCAGTAGCCGAGTGGTCATGTTGTCAATACGATAATCGTCATGTTTTCTGTCTGCATATGGGTTTGAATCCCAATGTCCCCAAACTTAGGTCACTAGGCAGGACAATTTATACGAATATATGTCCAGTGGTCATTATTAATTCTAATTAAAAATTTAAATATAAATTGTGGCTGCGGTAATATAAAAATCATGTCTGTGGACTCACGACTGGCGGTTTTTGTCGAGCAGTAGGTTCGTGCCTTGATGCCACAGAAGACTCACCAAGTTGATAAGGGAATAAATCACATTAAAATTTAGAAACTCAAGGTCCTAACCGTAGGCACGATGCGAAAATTAGGAAAATGGAATGTCGGCATAAGTGTCGTAAACACGGAGTTTCAAAACAACGTAGATAAAAGTCCTCTTGTTGCTTGTAGATCCACAGTAATAAAACCAACAAAACAAACATAACATAGTTAAAAAATTATTGTTACATTCTCAGCAGCCCAATGGTCATGCTTTCAATACGATAATTGTCATGTTTTCTGTCTGCACTTTGCTTCGATTCCCGATGTCATCAAACTTAGGTCACTCGGCAGGACTGGAGCAGTTTGTTTGAGCTCGAACTCCTCGTGTTTTATTTTTTTCAAAGTTAAATAAGTAGTATTCCACTTCGGGTATTGTCCACGTTACTTACTCGAAACACAAAATTAATATGTTCGTCGCTTCTGAATCCAGGTGGTATGTTTGCTACTATTTTAAAGCATCAGTTGCATGAATCGGATTAGTTTATTAACGTCATACGAGAAAACACACGGGGCTAATAGCGATGGATATCGTCAGTTTTAACTTCAGTCATGCGACGAGGACGACAACTGAGCTGGCACTTTACCAAATCTTTCACATGAAACTGACGCTACAAGGGTGTTAGAGTTTTCTTTAAAATTTCATACCATACCATTGCAGAGAAATTATAAGTTATTTACATTTAAAGTCTAATATACACCATTAATATCCGAGAGTGTTTTATACAAAATAAGAATTACTTGATTAGAATTTTAATGTTTCACCATGTAGGAGTCGCCATTTTAACAGATGTGAGGAAACAAAACATCTTAAATATCCTGATGAATAAAAGACGATAACGTCATTGAAACATGAATGATTCATAAGCAGAGAAAAATCAAAAATACATCGTATTACACATAAAGCACTAAATATTATATCAAAGCACAATTATTGATAGTCATATTATTTTATTACAGATTTACCCATTTTTATTATTAAACGTGATTTATCAAAAAACAGTCACTTTTTATTTCATGTAAATAGAAGCATGGAATATCATCTTGTAAAAACGTGTGGTTTCGAACTCCCTTTATATAAATAAAGAAAGGGCCGGTAAAAGGGAGAAGAAATTAAAAGCGTGCTTTGAACGTTACCCATTTTCCTGCAATGCAGATGCAAACGCAAAGTCGAAAATGTAGGCAAAAAAATAAATTCTGTTAAAGAAAACTCTATTAATGACAATTAATGACATACATTGGCAAATGAATTTTAATATCGTTAAAATACAGAATTATTACCTCCTTATTGCTTTAAAAAGATCAGATATGCCGTTCGTCTACAATATTCAATCAATCAATCAAATCGCTACTTTAGTGTGTTGATAGGATGAAAGAAACGCTTATACTTCAGTTTTAAACTTTCAACACCAGTACTTTTACTGTTTCATGATCAATATTTAATAAATGTAACTTTCGGTTGAAGAAAATTTTGAGTTTTTCCTACAAAATTGTATTATTGTTTTTGATTATGGAATTTAGATGTGATTATTGCAATGGTGTATTGATCGACATTGAACATTATTTAAAGCACAAATACATCACTCACTACGGTCAACGGCTCTGTCCACTAACTTCCGACGACCGATTGTCGTGGCAATCATTTCTCGAACGTTTCGCAGCATGGAGTAGAAGGGAATTGGTAAATCGCTCCACGAGGGGACAAGTGAAAGCAAATGAAAGAGTGGACACACCCGCAGAAGATGATAACCTTTACTTCGGTGAGGTTCACTTCGATCAAATTCCTATTCGTCAGCAAGTGTTGACTCAAGGTGGGACTTCGTCCTCCGTTTATGACCACTTCGAAAGACACAACTACAATCAACTTTCAGGACAGCAAATGTATCAACAGTTCTACACAAATCAGCTGCCTTGGGCACCTAATTGCAAACCAATGGAGTCATGCAACCTTCAAATGAGACCAGGAACATCCACTTCTGAAATATTCAGTGGGATTCCGCATCTTAATAGACCGGCACTTGCAGGTTTTACTTCCCACTTCCTAAATACACAAAACCCAATTCAACCCAGCATTGTGAACAGATCTACCCATCAATGTAAGACGAGTTACGAAAATTCGGTTGCGATTTATCGAGAACCAATGAGCACAGGAGAAGGTCATGCAGAGAGCCCTTTTGCAAAGGAAGCGCAATATGATGATGTCAGGAAACGTCATGCATCTAAATCGCCTCAGGAAAATTATTTGGAAGATTCTATGAAAAAGCGTTTGAATAGGAAAGGCTCCTTACAGTCATTAAATAAACAAAGCGCTCTATGTGAAGATTATAATAAAAACATGCTTTCTGGATGCCAAGTTTCACAGACGGAATTAAGGATGAAAGTGAGTTCTGCTCAACGTTCGGAAACTCAGATCGGAAAGAAATCACTCGTATGTGATGTATGTGAGAAGAGTTTCGCATCGAAATATAAACTCGAAAGACATCAACGATCACACACGGGAGAGAAGCCATTTAATTGTGAAACTTGTGAGAAGAAATTCAGTATTCGATGTAATCTAAAAAGACACAGTCGCATTCACACACGATAAATGACGTATGTTTGTGATATATGTTTAAAAAGATTTATTCAAAAATTAAATTTAAATAATCATAGTCGTATTCATTCCACAGAAAGACCGTATTGTTGTGACGAATGCGGAAAAAGATTTCATGGAAAATCAAATTTAAACGAGCATCGTCTTATTTACACAAGAAATTAAGATGTAGAATTGTGAAAACAGCTTTTGCCAGAAACCTCACTTCAAATCAATTCGTCATTCTCATTGTGCAGAATCGACATATAAAATGGATGATTTTTTGAAGAAATATTTATGGAAATGTCGCAAAATTCGTTAACGTACTTAAAGTAGAGAAAGACAATTGGTTTTTACTTTTGTTTGGGATGAAGTTTAGTTTTAACATTTACCTTATTATACACTGTTGTTTTCACATGGGAGAAGAACTATATTTGTGGATTTACGTGCAATAGGAAGTCTTTATGGACCTAAGTGGAGCTTTAATCGTTATCATTTCTCCACTACACAGAAAAACACGTAAATCGTAAATAACATGGTCAAATATGTGCTTTTAATTATATTCTGAAATCTCATACTGTTTCAAATCGAAAGTAACTCTTCAAATTATGTTGCGTCGTGCAGTAACGCGATCAGATATAAACTAATCAAAAATGTTCCAAACAATCCTTTAGAAGTTTTCGTACGTGATTCTACTCGGATACATTAGAATTTTTAAATACCGCTTCCAGTCGAAATTACTGTGAAAGATAAAAAGGTAATTTTAGAATTTTTAATCATTAATGTTTTTATCACGAACTTATGAAGTGATCTTGGGAAAAGTGTCTTACAAAAACTGTCGAAACTCTGTATAAAAATCGTTTTTAAGGAAAAATTAAAAATTAATTTTTATAACATGCATCAGACATAATTATTTGATTCGCGCTTCCGTTCATTTATAGTGTGTAATTTAAAAGGATTTCATTTCAGGAATGAATAATTAAATAATATTTTTGTTTTAGTTTCAATGTATTTAAGACTTGCTTCTAGTTTTTTTTAGCACACTGTTTATTATTGGTCTATTTATAATAGATATTGAACATTTTCTACACTTGCACGGAATTACGTTTCCTTTAAAAAAGGATGAAACAAATAGTCGATGTAATTAACAAATACAATATTATCTATTTTTTGTTGATATGTAAAACTTCATATATCCATTACAAACCTCAAACTATGAGTTGGAATTATATTTGTTGGATTGGAAGGAATTTAAATATCATTCTAAAACTTTTAGATATCAGTAACCGTGTTTTTAGTGAAAATGTCAGAAAAAACATTTCTTTAGTATAAGCGTGGTTTGAAGTCCAAGTTCTAACAAAGTCCGGTGTGTAGAAGTGTTGTTATACTTTCAATAAATAAGAACTCAAATTCTTATAAGCTGGCTTAGTGTGGGAGATATAGGGGTCAGTCGAAGAGTTGATCCTTAATAGAAGTTGTTGAAAAATTTAGCTCTTATAAAACGCAATAGTTACTTGATCAGTGCAAAGTTTTTGAAATGATTTATTTTCCTGCAAATATTATAATATTTTAAAATAAATTATTACATTATTTAGCTAAATATTAGAATTACTTTAAAAGACAAAATACTGTAGAGAGCATTAATATTCTTTGCAGATATCAAAATTAAAGCCCACGACAATTTAGGAAATTTCAAATATTTAGAACTAAATTGAATTATTTCTGTCAAAGAATAAAAATATACGAAAAAATAATCAATGATATTTTTTTTGTTTTTGTCTAAAGCAATAGCATCTTTGGTTCCTGATAATTTGGAATCATTACATACTTAAATTTTGGATGAAAAACTTAAAATACTGATTTTCTACTTCTGTACATTCAGTATCATATATTCCATTACTTTTTGATTGGCTGGATTATCATTAAACATTAATACTATTGTATTATCATACAGAATAAATTTGAATGATGGTGTATATCATAGATCATTGGAATGTAAGAAATGTTCACAAACACAACAGTATACATCTTCATAATCGGCTTTGTAATGTGCGATATGATTCAAAAAACTAGTTTAATATCTCTTTATATCCTCTTTCATTATTTCAACTATAACTCTTTTAAATAATTTTAATCATGTATTCATTATTTCGATAATCACCCCATTCTAGGACTACGTTACAAATTATTTACCATGCACATTTTCCGCCAGGTGTTCCGGAGTACATTACTGAGAGTGTGCAAACACTGTCCCTTCGTAAACATGAAAGGTTGTTCGATTGCACTTTTTCTCTGCAAAGCAATTAAACTCCAACTTAAAACAAGTAAAAGTGAGATTTTTCTTCGTTTGCTGAAAGTGTGATTGTTAATTAATTTTGCATTGAGAAGCCAAAAGAGGCCTATGGGCGACGGACCTCGTCATTATGTAACTGGGTCAATTGACGAGAAGAATACTTGAGCTGCTATTTTTTTCTCAAAATTTTCTTACTATCCCACACTGGCATCAAGATTCTTATCTACAATTCTATAAATTCTACGCGTTATGTAAGTTTGCAGACATAACCACTAGGCTTTCCTATCTCTTATAGATTCTGGAAGATAATCCGTAGTTTTATTGCACCCTTATAGTACGTACCACAAATGTGCAATGTTTTTAGTTCCGTAAGAACTTCATTTTCTTTAGTATTTATCTCTTTTGGTGTGTGTTAGTCAAAAATAACTAAACACTCATTTTTAGATTATGGAATGTATTCAGCATATGGAAGGCTGTGTATGTCTTGGCTACGTTGAGTAATTTTATTAGAGCACGAATAGAGGAGCACACGAAAATTAAAAGAATTTCAACAATGTAAAATTATGAACTTTGAAATTTAAGAAGCATTTTATCAGTTAAGGGGGTCACTTCACGCAAATCGGTCAAAAAATCAATTTTTCAATTTTTTTGAAAGAGAAACTACAAATCTTTCTGCGTCGAATGCAATTTAAATTTTTGTTCTAGCTAAATTAGAAGTATTTTAAATAATTTTTTAAAAAGTTGTTTACATCTGTAAAAACCCAAAACAGCTGATTTGCCACGCCCCCTTTCAAACCAAGACATATTATATATGCTTCTTTCCAGCCTTATCAAATTATTTTAAATTCATGAAAACATTTTTCATCGATCAGCAACTTGTTGAGGAAAGAATTGAAGTGAATAGTAATAGCAGTTTGTTTACATTTCAACGTTTGTTATCGAATGCAACGTGCTATTTTAGACTCGCCTAATGTAGACAATCTGTTCTTTTCGAAAACTTTTTTCATTTATATTTTTCATTATGTCTCGGTTTAATGCTCAAACATTTAAGAAATAGAAATTGAGAGAAATATTTTTTTCTTAAATAAAAGTTCCTTTGAAGTTATATAAATTTTATAAAAACAAATGTTAATAAATATGGTAAGTATGTTGGTATGGTAAGTATCAACGTTATGTAAGTATGCTGTTGAGTATGAAGCTTTTTGTAAACTGTTCTGATAAATTGAAGGAAATAATTGACATATCTCTGTTTTCTTATTGCTTAAAATTATGTGTGTTATGCATAAAATGCAAGAAACATGGTATCCATATTAATTTTGGTTGTCAAAACCAAGGTTTGGCTACAGAACAATTTATATGTTGTGACAAGTGTGGTTTCAAACAACCAGTCCTTAATACTAGAGTCACTCAGAGTTTAACTAATAAAGGATATACTAATGTGCATTAAGTTAATACGAGACTTTCATATGCTATGAGATCAATTGGCAAAGGGTATGCTGCTGCGAAAGGGTTTTGCGGAGTGATGGATTTACCTCCCATTACTAAGCGCTTTTATGAGTTATCATTAAATGATGCGATAGAGGAAGTCGCAAAAGATTCTATGGCAATATCTGCTAAAAAGTATTTAATAATGATGGAAGTCCAAATGTACCTGTGTCTATTGATGGCGGCTGGCAAAAGGGGGGCTTGTTTCACTAAATGGTGTCGTGACAACAATTTGTGTCGAAACTGAAAAGGTTATTGATGCCGAAGTATTTTCTAGATATTCGAGCAATTTGAGGAATGGAAATGTACACAGAGAGAAGTATTTTGCTAATTTCTTTGGAAATAGTGGAGAACTGGAAGTTGAAGGGACACTCTGGATCTTCAATCACCCAGAGTCATTGCACAAGCTGCGATACACTCAGTATTTCAGTCTTTGCTCCACTGGTGACGACAAGTGCTGTGCATATAATAGGTCCATAATTAAAGGAAAACAATACAAACATAACTTACCTGATGTTATTATAAATTGTATTAAGCAATAGTTAGAGATTTTTCAAGTCCTAAACTACTCTCTAGATGCCTACATGGCAAAATTCAAAATTTAAATAGCATCATCTGGTACATAATCCTAATAAATGTATATGTAGAATTAGGATCATTAAAAGCTGGAAAGTATGAAGCAATATCTCTATTTAATCAAGGATTCATTACAAAATTAAAAGTGTTAAGTTTATTAAATGTTCAACTTGGATTTTATACATGTCGAGCATTACAAGAAGCAGATCATGTTCACATAAAGAAAGAAAAAAAGGCAGTTTTACAAAGAACCAATAAAGCTAGAATTAAAAACAGACTATTAAAATGTAGATAAGAAGATGATCTAGCAGATGACTCAAGCAATTCAAGCTTTGGTGTTGATATCTATTAGTGAATGGTAAGTTTGTACTTTAAATTGCATTATCTCAAAACTGTAAATTTCAATACAAAAAAAAACATTTTTAAGAATTCTACTCATCTTATAGCTTTGAAACTTGGTGCATGTATTACTAGTACATAAAGAAATATTTTAATGAGAGCTTTTGTGAAAAAAAGTTTTCAAAAAAATTTTAGAGGTTGAAATGTACACAAATTTTCATGGTTTTTTAAATTTTCACGTGTTAATCCACATAATAATTTTTTAAAAAAAAACTAATTGAAATTTCAAAAAAAGCTCTCACTAAAATAATAATAACTATTCAATAAATAAACACAAAAAAAATGGTAACTCTACAACCAGTCAATTTTTTAAAAATGTTCCTTAAAATTGGTCATTTTTAACATTAAGGAGATAGGGAAAAGGCTGCGTGAAGTGACCCCCTTAAGTTAACGTTAATTGAGAGCCAATCAATGCAGACTCAGAGTACTCTAGTTAAAATATAAAAAAGACACAAAAAGCATGATCTGAATAGCAAATCCAATGATTGGAGGACAGTAATCAGTTTTCCTCTAAGTAATCTGTTAATTCCAGAATACTAGCGTGTTTGTATAAGCCGCTATTTCTTGACATACGTAAAATTTACGTGCTTAAGTAAAAATCGCTTTTTTTGCTTATATTACAATAATGTTGATTTGAAATATATAAAATGTTGTTTACTTTTTAAATTTAACATAATCTACACAATTGAAAAATAATTTTGCTTAATAATTCGTTACCAATATATTGATATGTCTTTACAGAAGGACGTGATTTTTGGTGCTCTTCACGTATAGCTTTTAAATATTTGCGGAAGATAGAAAAAGTTACATCAAGCATAACTTTTATTGATAACTGGTTTTATTGTAAAGCTGAAATTAGTATTAAACTTCCAAGCAAAGCTTTCATTTCCTCATAATTCAAATGATTTAATAAACAGTCCATAACATTTCCATCAACTACTTTCTTTCGGTTTATTTCAGCATTTGAGAGAGTATTTCTTTCTTTACAACTTTAGAAATAAACCAATTAGTAAAATAAATTACTCCTCTGCAAATCGAGTCTTGTTAAGTGGACCAGGTATAATATGAACCATTTTTTGAGCTAGTTTTCAGTTTAGTGCAATCATTAATTTTCGAATACCACTCATAACTCATAACCATTAATTCGTTTTATTAAATCAGTGTCCAAAACTATAATATGACCTTATTCCTTTGTATCTTGAATATTTTTATACTTCCTATTTTTCTTTTGAACATGTACTTTAATTTTATGTTTTTACTTTTGTCTATATCTCCATTGTACACAATTTCTTGTATCGGGGAATGAATTACTAAATCAGGATCATTCTCTATTTTCATCTTTAGGAATATAATCTAGATTAGCATCATTTTCATTTATCTATCATCATAAATTTCAACGTTATCGCCACATTCACTATCATCAGATTCCAAACTCTATTCTTGAAATTCTTCTTCCGTTAAATACTTGCTTTGCTTGGTCATTTCTTCAACACAGTATGAAATAAGTTTCGGAAACACATTTATATACGCCATTCTGAAATTTTAAAATATAGACTCTATCTGCAGGACTACGTTAAAATTAAGTGTTGAAAAAATCGTACATTAGATGAGACACGCAAAATGTACGTGTTTAAAAAGTCGTGTACAGGGGATGGACAAAAATATGGAAACACCTTGTAAAATGCATGTTTGAAAAGAAAGATTGATTTTAATGAAATATGTAGGTGGCGCTGGCGTTTTTGACTACTAACGCCACCTATACAACTTCGGAAATGTGCTAAACAGTTCAGTTGTTGTCGGAGTACTGTTATGTGAGGTTGTCATTGCATTATGTCAGAGTTAACAGACTTCGAACGTGGGCAAATTGTTGGAGCACGTATGGTAGGTGTTTCCGTAAGCAAGGTAGCCGAGGTGTTTAGTGTTTCAAGAGGTACTGTATCGAAGATTTATTCCGCATATTTGAAAAGCGGAAAAACATCATCTGCTAAATCACCGCGCGGACGAAAGTGTGTGCTGAGTGATCGTGACAGACGATCATTAAGGGCAATTGTGACGAAAAATAAGAAGACCACAGCTGCAAAAGTTACTGCTGAAATGAATGTTGTGTTACAGAACCCTGTGAGTACCAAAACAATTAGAAGGGAGCTTCATAAACAGGGAATTTCTGGCCGTGCTGCAATTGAGGAGCCACTCATCAGTGATGCTAATGCCCGTAACAGGAAAAGGTGGTGTTTAAATCATAAAGCCTGGACTATAGGGCAGTGGAAGCGTGTAATATGGTCTGACGAGTCTTTTTCACATTGTTTCCCACTTTTGGCCGAGTTTACGTTTGGAGAACGCCATCTCAAGCCTATAATACAGACTGCTTGTTGCCAAGAGTGAAACATGGCGGGGGTTCTGTTATGGTTTGGGCAGCCATATCGTGGTTCTCTGCTGGCCCTATGATAACTGTGTCAGGGCACATGACTGCCAAGACTTATGTGAACATTTTGGCAGATCAAGTTCATCCCATGGTACAAACTTTGTTCCCCGATGGTGATGGTGTCTTCCAAGACGACAAAGCCCCTGTTCACACAGCTCACATTGTCCAGGACTGGTTTTCTGAGCACGAGGAGGATTTATCCCATCTCCCCTGGCCACCACAGTCACCAGACCTGAATATTATCGAACCTTTGTGGTCTACATTGGAACGGAAAGTGCGTTCTCGTTATCCACCGCCAACATCGTTATCTGAACTTGCCACCGTTTTGCTGGAAGAATGGTATAATATTCCCTTGGCACACATACAGGAACTGTATTTATCCATTAAGAGAAGACTGCAAGCTGTTTTGGATGCCAACGGGTTTCCTACACCATATTAAGCAAACATTGTTTTTTTATAAAAGGTGTTTCCATATTTTTGTCCAACCCCTGTATTTGTAGCGATACGTTAAATGTACGTTGGCAAATTTTCGCATATTACTAGAGAAACGTAAAATTCACGTGGTAGATTCTATTTCCTGAACGAAAACATATGAACCATAGACGAACAAATCAAACCACTTAGCGTGCAGGTTACTAAATGATGCCTCGAAGCACTCAAAATCAAACAAGTATATCGGTGAAAGAAAAAGGCCAGAATAGAGGCAATAAAAGAAGACACCCAGTAAAATTTACCGACATCAGTTTTCTAGGCTTAAGATGAACTTCAAAGGATCTTCAAAGAAAGTGTCATTTAATAAAAATGTTAGGTATTCTTAAAATCGTATAGAAAAAAAAATCGTTTGTGTGTCTGAATTATGCCACGATATTTAGGAAAAATCCGTTTATCACTCAATATCTTCCCACACTTATCAGACAAAAGGCTGCATGTTTGTGGTGGTTGTGAATGTTTCAGTCACAAACGTCATCTGTTTAAGGAATTTTCGGAAACATACAAGGGGGACAGTTATATATTTGTATCCAGTTATTGTTAATTTCTTAGTTGCTGAGTGGTCATGTTGTCAATATTATGATCGGCGTGTCTTCTGTCGTACCGTGGGTTCGACACCCGATGTTTTTAAAAACAGGTCACTTTAATCACAAGAGCAGCTTACATCTGTAGGCGAATGAACATCTCACGTTGTTTAAGTTTATGAAAATTAAGAATGTAGAATTTTACCTGTTTTATTGTCCTCGTTACTTAATTGAAACAAAATTTTGAGCTCAGTCAGTCACTTCTGAGTGCATGACACGCGTTGGCATATTATTTCCAATACCTTTTAATTACAGGATCATTTCCTTAGAAATGCTTAAAGAGATAAGATATAACATTACTTTACCAAATTCAGTCATTCAATCAATCAAATTGCTAATTCTGTGTGTCAGTAGGTAGTATGTGTCGGTAGGGTTTAAACTTCAGTTTTGAATTTTTGACACCAGAGCTTATACTATTTCATGATACTTTCAATACTTAAGAAGCATATCTTAAGGTTATGTAAAATTCTGAGTTATTTGGACAAAATTGTATGATTTTATTTTTTTGGTTATGAAATTCAGAAATGATTATTGCAATGTGGCATTTACAGATTTTGAACAATATTTAAGACACAAAAACATCACTCACAATGAACAAATGCTTCGTCGTTTGACTTGCGACGACGAACTGACTTGTGATTCCTTTTTCAAAAAAATTCGAAAAATGGTGTAGAACGGAATTAGCTAATCGCTCTACGAGGACACGCGTAAATGCAAATGAAAAGGTGGACACACCCAGAAAAGTTAATAACCTTTCCTGTGATGTGTTTCACAACGACAAAATTCTTATTCTTCAGCAGTTCTGTTCTTATTCAGTTTTGACTAAAGAAGCGATTTCATCATTCTTTTTCAAACACTTCGAAAGACATAAGAATATTCAGCCATTGGAACAGCAAGTCAATCCACCAGTAAATCAAAATCAGATATATGTGGTATCTAGATGCAGTCAAATTTATTCTCTTAGCCTTCAATTAAGACCAGATACCTGCGAAACATGTTTCGAAGTTTCTGATCATACTAATCCATCCATTAAATCCCTTCTTCACATCTCGAAACGATATATAAGCCAAGGTAAACCAGCATTGTGAACAGAGAAACTCAGAATTTAATAAGAAATTTAGAAAATTCGAATGAATATTATCGAGCGCCGATGAACAGTCAGTCATTTTGTCTTTTGAAAACAGACGCTAAAAGTTCTTCAGTGAAAGAAGCCCAATATTTCAATTTTAAGAAATATTTTGCATCTAATTCGCATCCTCAATCTCATTCTGAAGAATCTAAGACAAAAAAAAAATGAAAAGTAAATCTCCAGAAAAATTTTGTATTACAGAAACACTGTTTTTATACAAGATGATGATGAAAAAAGACCATCTGGATATAATTCACATCGGAGGATACACACTTAAGAAAAGCCATTTAAATGTCATATTTGTGGAAAACAATTCAATGATAAATGAAACTGAAATGTACACAGTCGGGTTCATATCGGAGAAAGGCCGTATGCCTGTGATACGTGCGGAAAGAGTTTTAGTCAAATATCTACTGTAAATCAGCATCTTCGTAGGTGTATGGGAGAAAAGCCGTATATGTGCGAAGATAGATTTACGCAAAGATCACATCTAATTAGACATCACCTTATTCATTCAAAAGAAAACCCTTATGTTTGTGGTGTTTGTCGAATTAAATTTAGGCAGAAACATCAACTCGATTCCCATCGACTTACACATACTGAGGAAACGCTATAGCTATGTGTTTATTGCGGGGACAGATTTATCTCAAATGCAAATCTATCTACCCACCGTCTTCTTCATACCGGAAAAGAACTGTAGATTAAAACAATTTCAGACCGAAAATTCTTCTACATTCCCATCGAATTATGCATACCATCGGAACGATAAATAGAAGTAATTATGTTAAAAAGAAATCTTGTCTGTAAAGTCATTAAAGTATTGAAAGAGGAAAAGACCATTTTTTTATGATTTGTGTAGGGAGAAGTTTTGTTTTAAGATTTCTCTGACTTGATGAGATATACTTTTCCTTCTATTTTTCGTCATCATCCCCTTCATTTTTAAACTTGGAAGAAAACCTCTCTGAACAACATGGGCGGAAAGGGTCTTATAACTTCCCTCCGGAATAACATCACTTGTTTCAAGTAGAACATTATTGTTCAATTTAATTTGAGTCGAATAATTAAGCAAACAAATCTAAATTAATCAAATCGTTCCAATGGACTGTCTGTAAGACTTCTCATAAGGTTCTAAGAGAATTACATTCGAATTTTTCAATACCGCTTCTTAACAAAATTATTGTGTAAGACGAAAGTTTACTTAGAATCTGAATAATCTTCCAGATTTTTATCACGAACTTCTGAAGTGATCTCTGGAAAATGATATTAAACGTTGTTTTTTATGGATAATTGAGAGATAATTTTTTATAACTCACAAAAGAGACAGTTATTTTATTCGGTTTATTTTCAGTTACAGTATACAATTGAATTAAAGAAACAACGAAGTTATTTCCATAGAGAAGTTAAAAAAGACAAAAAAAAAAATAATTTTTATACTCTTCAACTGAGAAAATTATTTCACTCGTTTTTGTTTCAATTATAGTACGTAATTTAAAAGGAAAACATGAAAGGAAATAATAATTAAATATTTTTTTTTTGTTATTGTTTTCATGTATTCTTAAGATTTTATTGTTTACTTTTTAGCACACTGTTTTTATTTGTCTATATATGATATATATTAAGAAATTTCTAATGAAGCAGGGAACTATATATATATATATATATATATATATATATATATATATATATATATATATATATATATATATAT
>BMAW01103001.1:0-11001 GCA_019974015.1 Nephila pilipes
ATTAAGAGATAAAACGAGTCATAGATTTCTAAAAGATTTTGAAAACAATTCTTAGAGAATGGAAACCCATATCACTACAAAAGGACTAAGGAACAGAATTAAAAAATAAAACTGTACAAAATTATTTTAAGAAAATGAATGTTCACTTCTTTACTACTAATAATGAAACGAAAGCCAGCATTGTCGAACGTTTTCATAGAACTTTGATGTCTAAAATGACGAAATATTTCACAGAGTACAATATTCGAAAGTACTTAGATGTAATAGATAAACTTTTATCTAGTTATAATCAGACGTGGTACCGAAGCGTTAAGATGGAGCCTTTTACCGTAAGCATTGATAATCAAGCCAAAGTATGGCAAAACCTGTATGGCGACATGAGCGAAGCAAATGTCAAACAGCCCATGTTTAAAATAAATGATAAAGTGCATATTATTAAATGGAAAGGGAGATTTGAGAAAGGTTACGAAAATAATTGGTCTATGGAAATATTTATAATCTACAAAGTTATACCCAGAAATCCTATCGTTTATATGCTGATAGATCTCAAAGGTGAGGTTATCGAAGACACTTTTTACGAAAAGGAAATACAAAAGGTTACAGATTCTGGTTATTACCCAGTGGAAAAAGTTTTAAAGAAAAGAAAAAGAAAGGGGAAATTAGAATATTTTGTGAAATTCCTAGGATATCCGGAAAAATTTAACAAGTGGGTCAGTGATGTGATAATGCTATAAATACACTTTGCGAACCGGATATCATTCATTAGCAAAACATTTCTTTTAATGTGACACTACCGTCCGAAAGTTCTCTGCATTATTTTCCAAATAACAAAATTTCAAGTTTCGTTACGCAACTACCTACACCTATTCTTTTAGACGGCAAGTGGGAAGTTGGATTAGCCGAAATAATTTATCCGCATACTTGGTATAACATAAATGAAAAGAATAATATCTTTGGTTTTGATTCAGGAGACGGGAAGTTAATAACAAGAAAGTTGTCCCCCAGTTATTACAAATCGGTTCCCGAAATTTTAAAATCTATGTTACTTCCTTCACACGAAGGCAAAATTTCCTTTAAATTCAATGCTAATAACAAACGAGCGAAAATAAAAACTCAAAACAATGCGAAATTGATTCTGCAAGAAGGTTTGTGCGACGTGTTAGGATTTCGTTCTCAGCTCGTGAGCGGGACTGAAGAAAGTTCTTTCGTAGCCGATCTACAGGCAGCATTTCCCATTTTTTACGTTTACAGTGATATTGTACAACCTGTGGTGGTAGGTCACGTAGAAGCTCCTCTTTTAAAAATCGTCCGAAAATCTGGAACCGACGGTGATATTGTGAGAGCTCATTACGATAGACCTCACTACGTTCCCGTTATACATTAATCTTTTCACACTATTGAAATCGAAATTCGTCTAAACTCAGGTTCTCTAGTGCCTTTCGAAAGAGGTAAAGTGATTGTTGTTCTGCATTTCTGCATGCGACAAATACTATAAATACGCAGTACATCAAAGAATAGAAATCATTTACCATATGTTAAGGAAATGAGTCACATCATGAAAGTACCCTACGTGTGTTGTACAAAAAAGTTTGAAGACCATTACACGAATCATACGGGATCTGGAGTTCCATATTACGAAGGTGTGTCATTTCAAAAAGCTATGGATTGGGAGGGATTTTTCGTCGATTGTTTAGGGCTGCTTTACCTTTCTTGGTGAAGGGTGGGAAGGTCGTAGGAAAAGAAGCTCAGAGGACCGGAACGAGAGTAGTCAGTGATGTTTTATCTGAAGAAGATTTCAAAACAGCTGCAAAAAAGCGAAGTGAAGAAGCAGGTAGAGGCATGGCTCGAAAGGCTATCGAACATGTTCAATCGATGATTGGTCGAGGAAAATATAAAAGGAAGCGAAAGAAACAGAAGAGGGTCATTTCAAACAAAGTGAGAAAGGTGAGAGGACAAGATATTTTTGATCCATAATGGCATTTATTTTAAAAGGATCCCCCGAATGTGTCAAATCAGAATTGGAACTTTTTCATTTACCTGCCATCCAAACAGCTATAGAAAGTGGTCAGTGGGTAGAATTTCATCCATTATCCAACGTATTTGATGGCGGTCCTGTTGAATTTCACGTCTTTGGAAGCGGTGAAGAATATCTGGATTTGAGTTAAACACAACTTTACTTAAAAGCAAAAATTGTGAAAGCAGATGGTTCACCTATAGAAAAAGACACAGCGATTGGTCCTGTTAATCTATTTCTACATTCTCTATTCTCGCAAGTAGATATTTCCCTCAATGAACGACTCGTTTCGCATTCAAGTAACACGTACCCATACAGATCTTACATTGAAACTTTGCTGAATCACGGATTCGATAGTAAAACTTCTCAACTGACATCTGAAATGTTTTATAAAGATAACGAAGATGGATTGAAGAAACGGTCTGAATTTTTCAATTTAAGTGGTTCCGTTGATATGATTGGTAGCTTACACTGTGACTTATTTCATCAAGAGAGATTATTGTTGAATTTAGTAAATTTAAAAATAAAACTTATTCGAAGTAAACCAGAGATTTGCCTGCAAGGAAAGGAAGGACATAAAGTAATACTAGAGAAAATTACCTTATTAGTAAGAAAAGCGCATGTTAGCGCCGGAGTTGCATTGGGTCACGTGAAAGCTTTGGAAAATGAGACGGCGAAATATCCAATTAATCGAGTTTTGTGTAAAGTAAACTCCGTACCTCAAGGAAGTATGTCGTTCGTGCAAGTTAATATATTCATTGGCCAAATGCCAAAGAGAATTATTGTGGGATGTGTCGATAACGATGCATTTCGTGGTACATTCGCAAAATCTCCTTTCGAATTCAAACATTACGACATCAATTTCATAGAAGTTTACGTAGACAGTCAACCAACTCCACATAATCCTATGGAGCTAAATTTTGCTCAAAATAATTACATCAAAGGTTATAAAAGTTTATTTAGTGGAACTGAAAAATTAAGTCAAGACCAGGGTCTTTTTATATCGAGAAAAGAATATATAAACGGAAACACGTTATTTGCTTTCAATTTGTCACCTGATCTATGCAATGGAGATCACTTGAACTTGATCAAACACTGTAATTTTAGGTTAGAAATAAAATTTATTAAGGCACTGAGTTAAACCATTTGTGTACTTATTTTTGCCGAATTCGATAACGTTATAGAGATAATTAAGACGAGAAACATTTTGTACGACTTAGGAAACTAAAAATGGATGGAAATCAAATATATTTTGTTCTATCGCATGACCCTGTTACCGCCCTTTTTTTTCCGCTGAGTTTTCGCATCAGACACTGTATCAAAGTTAAAGGGAAAATCTACATGTGTGGTAAATTTGGACGACTTTTTGCAACCCGGATCACACTGGCTGGCTTTCTATCACGAAAACAATCGTCTCGAGTTTTTCGACTCCTACGGACATTCACCAGAATATTATGGACTAACATTTCGAGACTTGGTTTCAAACTACTCTACAGTATGCTGGAATGCAAAAGCATTTCAAAGTCCCACATCTAACGTATGTGGAGCGTATTGTATTTATTTCATTTTCAAGAGAAGTCGAGGAGATTCTATGTATTCAATTATAAGCAATTTGTTTCAGTGTCAAAAGAATGATTTTCGATTGTATCAGTTTGTAAAAAAACGTTATGGTGTAAGAATGTTTTTTAAGCACTAAAGAAAATTTTTTGTTTACTTTTTTTTTGTATTTATAGCTTTTTGTGTAAGGAAAAAACATCTTACTCTTATGACAATTTTCTTGTATATATACACTTTTACATTAAGTTTTCTTTTAGTTATAATGGAAACGTTAAAGTTGTAACACTCGGTCATCCCAGGTGTTAGCTTGTGCCATCACTAATATCTAATATTAAACAATACGACACCAATAATGTTGTGCTTCGTTCAGTTGCAATATTATCAATGCGACATTGAAATAAAGTGATGTGTCTTGTCATGCAATACCAGTTTATATTTTCTAAAATTTTCAACTTTGTTTTATAAATGGCACAAAATTAAAATATTTTCATGAAAAATGGCTTTCAAGATGGCCCTCAATGACTCAGGCATTCAAAATAAACTAGATTGAATATTTCGATGATAAAATGAAAATTTTTCTTCTCCAATCCTTCTGTCAATAGAAATATTTCAAATATTGTCTATCACACAGCGGAAAAGTCTACCGTTAGTATTCGCCACACTCATTTCAATTGTGTAGATTTTAGCTGTAGATAAGTTAATTGTTTTGCCTGAATAACTGATCGAAACAATGGGGTGGTTTGAATAGCCACCTCCGCAGGCTTGTCATCGTTGGCAGGCCAACAAATGCACGATGAAAAGTTCAGTAGATGAAATCCTTCGAAATCTATGACAGCCTTGAGGACATGGCGTTTTAGTTACTAATTATCGAGGTTGTATACATAGTATTTATCACAGAGAAAAAGACCACCTGCATAGCGCATTGAATATCTGATCATGTCTGGGTTTAGGTTAATTAAAAGGTAACTGAAGGTTCAACATCCTCGTAGACTTCTCGGAAAATTTGTTCCAAGTGCAACTGTTTCCCAATACCATCCTTGTGATTTATCTCGTGGACTTTTAAGAAATAAAATAATGAGCATTAGAAATGTCACACGATTCCATAAAGACATTTTACTATAAAAATAACATAAATTACGATGGTGATTTCCCTTTGGTGTTGGTATCACTAGCAAGTTCCGACTTGAGATCATCGATTACGATTAAACATTAGTATAAACTGTTTATATTAGAAGGTAGATCATCTTAAAATTGTTACCTTTCATTTCACTATAAAAATTGATGAGCCTCATAACTCTATAATTTTGGGAAAGAATAAATCATTTTAAAATCTATAGACTTTTAATCAGTCACCACAATCGGTAGATCTTGCCACGATAATCGTAGATAGGATGTTTTAACTTTGTGACATTGTCGGTTTCTTAGGGACTTTCAATTGAGATTGATTGCTTTTCCTAAACAACCTTTGCCCAACCAAATGAAACGTGGTGAAGAATGTATACTAGAAGCAGTTGAAGGATGAAGTGAAGCGGTTAAGTAAAGTATATAAACTCCATCTGGGAACAGGCTGAAGGATCAGAGAGGCGTTGTAGTGAGAGGAGGTGGAATCTAAGTGCTATATTATAGGAGATTGTATTTACATATTAGTATTGAGGTGAGGTCAGTAGAGGAATCTCACAGTTGGTGTATTCTAGTGTTTTCAGCAGTTGTTCCAAGATTCAGACTTGCAGTTAGAAGCTAGGATTGGTCATTGGTGGGCTTGAATTCAGCATGTTAATAAACTAACCGTGGAGCCCTATTATTGTCTCTTAGTGGATATATTAATAAATGTTGGCTGTTTGGTGGTTTCTGTAATTATGGTGTCATTGTTTAATATTAGATTTAGTGATGGCATGGCAACACCCATGGAGACATTCCGAGTGTTGCAACCATCGTTTCTGGGATAGGAGCGGCCGTGTTTCCCGTTGGTTTTCGTGGTTCGAAGAGTGTTAATGACTTTTTGTGTCTAGCTTGGAGGATAATATAAATTTCCATGATTCTGGAGGCCTTCAACCGGCATGTTGAAATCTATCTCTGGAATAATTGCTCAGTGAGTGGTAATGGTGAGGCCCAGCTGGGGTATCGAGCAGGTTTAAAGCAATACAGCAGTACTTTCCTGGTGAGGGCCATTTTTGGGGATGGGAAAGAATATTATGGTCCAAGCAAGATCGAGTCGGTGTGGCATTTATCTTACGAATGTAGGTTGTCAGTTGCTGAATTTGTGGTGCAGGAGACTTAATGGTGCAGCACATAATGAGACGCTTGTGGCTCCAAATGTGGATTACGTGGAGAACGGAATCCACTACTAAAGCAACTCTTGGAGATAGCGACAACATGCAGTCGCGTCATGCATCTGCCTAACCCCACCACATGAACCAGTAGCATGTAAATTGAATTTTAATGAAGGCGTTCTCAGATACAGGATAGGAGACGCAATATAATAATGGACAATATCATATGAAATGAGTATCCACCCTCAGGATCTGAGCAACAAACTATGGAGGTTAAACTAACCAGGCGATCAGATAGAGGGAACTCCTCGATCATGCATGTAAAAATCCTCCTGTTATGGCCACCATAGAAAGTAAGACCGCAGTGTCCTCCTTATGCCGTTATACATGTTACATTTTGTAACAGCATTATGAGACACGGGAGCTGAGAAGATCGTTTGTATCCATGAACTGTATAATCATATTTTCCTTTGTGAAAGGTCAAACCTCACCGTATTTGCAGCGCAGGGGCACCATGCTTAAAACCTGGGCGTAACCTTATCGGTATAGAAATTTCAGTAAAAGTGGCAGTTTCTTAGTGGAAGGATTGCATTACCCTTGTGTTCTGGTGGTAGTTCATGAAAGCGATCTAAGATGCAGCTGGACGAAAATCAGCACCTTAAGTATACTGATGATGAGGAGATACATGAAGTTGACGGTAGAAGAAAGAAGGTCGAAATCGACCTAACTAGAACTGGTTTGGCTCCAGCAGCAATAGTTAGCAGCTCTTCAGAAATGCGCAGGTTATTCTCCAGATCATGCAGGTCTCACTCATGTGCTCTACCACGAGTGACACGGAGATCAGCCTCGGTAACATCTGCGACATATCCGCTATGATGAGTCAAGAGCCTGTCGAACTTCACATTCAAGAATGGTGGAGAATTATTATGCCCATTCAATCCCCATGCTTCCCTGTGGTGTTATGTAGAAAGAAAATAAACCGGTCCGATTCCCTGACGCGTATAGTGCACTTAATAGGTGCCTGGAAACTGAACGCTATCACTGAGCCTAAGTATCCATTGCCAATGTTGATCTGTTAATGAATATAAAAATTGCATAATGTCAACGTTAGACCTCAGATGGGTATTTCCAGTTGGCTATCAATCTGGACATACCTAAGACATTTGTCACAAAAGAGACACGCCTTCTAAAGGATGTGCTGGATTATCAGAGGCACCCACGTTCATGGATCATAAAACAGTAGTCGGAAAATTGTGTATGTCTATATGGACAGATGTTATAATTATCAGAGTCGTTTGATGTCCATCCTGGAGGTAGTTTTCAATTGTTGGGACGCTGGGTTGACTTTAAACAGAAATGTCATTTTGGGCAGAAGGAGTGAAATATTTAGGAGTGATCATAAATAAAGATGGGTGCACTGATCTGTAAGTGCAGCTGTTCTTGACATACCTTTTTCGAAAAACACGACAGTTCAAGATTTTGATTGTGGGATGGTATAAAATTTATCAGGGAATTTTACTCCGAACTGTGTGAACATCATTGTACCTGCATGTAAAAGTCAATTTCAATGGACTCTAAGGCACAAAGGCCTTTGACACGCTAAAGGGAGTGTTGACTTCTGCGCCAGTTTTTACAGTTACCTAATTTAAATGACCCTTTTAGATTTTTCGATACTGGCTCAGTGGTGGTTTGTGCAGGTGAAAGGCCCATATTTATGCTTCGGACTCAGCAGGCGGAAAAACATTCCTTAACTGAGAATGTTGGCAGTGTTGGGCTTTACAGAAGTTTCGAGTCATATTTCGGGCATTGTCAGAGTGTTTAACAGACCATGCAGCGCTGACTAGGTAACAAACGGAAAAATCTTTCCGTAAGGATGATAAGATGGGCATTAAACTGGCGAATATAACATAGAATGGGAACATAGATAGGAGAAGCAGAATGTGGTGGCCAGGCCATGTTATCTAGACAACCTTTGAAGGACAGGCTCTGGAGATCTCTTGCGCGGTATCAATTCTCTAGTATTAACGAGAACAGCTCAAAAGTGTGAACAGAGGCAGGACTCAGGTTGAACATATTTATCGATATTTGGAAAACTCCAGGATTCATTCATAATAAACTTTGGGAATATGAAAATTGGTCCCAAGACTAGAAACTAATTGATGGAATTCTTTTATGCCAAAACTCTAACTAAACTTTGAACTACGAGCTTATATTCCGCAAACTTTGCGTGAATCGGTACTGAAGAATTTCATGATAGCCATGGCGGGTCATTTTGGCATGAAAACTTACGCCAGAATAAAGATCGTGCTCTTTCCTAAATAAGGAAAATTATGTGAATATGTTTCAACGTGCAGCCTTTTATGTCAGCGCTATGTTATAAAACGTTTCCAGCTGGACAATTAATTTCTATAAAACTTGACATTACCCAAATGAACAAATTTCATTAGTTATAGGATAATGCCAACCTCGAATCCCGAAGGCATCATGTTTTCTTTTATTAATCGTCGATAATTTTCAAATGGTCGAATTAATTCCTTTGCAGCTTCAGCTAAGCAGTGGCCACTGCCTTTTAAAAGAACATATGTCTAGATATGGGAGCTCAATTAAGTAGTGGTAACGGACCTGATTCATTTCTGAAATGTTGAGGAACTATGTCATAGAACATTGAGCACATAAAATTACCACTGGCTTATAGACCGCAGGCAAATGCCTCGGAAAGGAGATCAATAAATATTGCAGATGATTGTAGTTACGTGCAAATCGAACCACACCTTATTGGGACCATTCTACAACGGTTGCTATGCAATTAGAACGGTGCATGAAACTACAGAAATACGCAGCCGAACTGTTTTCAAAGCGGCTGTCAGTTGAAGCAACATGCTTCAAAACTGATACAGGTCCCCAGGCATGGTGATGGTGTGCAGGGACTGTTAACTCTTGGCAGAGGTTCAGCAAACGAGTGCAGCAGGAAATGAACTGGCTCGGTACTGACAAGAAGGGAATGGTTCAGTTGGGTAAATGATGTGGTGGAAACGCCAATTAATTTCATGTCAGAAGGTGAAATTTCAGCCAGGAAGGACCCTTCAAAGTCGTTCAGTGATACAAAATATGGTGATTCTAAAACATGGGAGGATACGGTCAGTGAGCCAAGTTAAACTCTACCACCAAAGAAAAGGCAGTAGAGGAGGTTAGTTGAACAAGGCATGCCTATGGGGAAGATCGAAGAAACACAGTCAGGTTGCAACATGAAGACAAATGGCTATGAGGAAGAGCCCAGAACCTCAATCAGTTAGACGTGAGGGTGTTCGGGGAGCTAGTGCCGAGTGCCTGACAAGCGGAGGCTATGGTTAGAGGTAATGGGGTAAGACGCAAAAGCATTTCTGGGAGCTGAGCAGGGTACCAATGAGGGAAGCAGATGCAGGGATGGCGTGACCAACAGAGCGACGACAGAAATTATCTAGAGATTACAAGCCTCTGTCCTTTCAAACACTCATGCCAAAAGATATTGTAAAGATTGGACACAGGAGGACGGAAAGACAGCCAGCATCATCACTGCATAATTCAGAATACTGCCAAGCGTTCTCAGCTGAAGTGAGAAGAAAGAGGGGATGCGGCAATCGAGAGGAACAATCAGAACCAACTACATCCGACAAGTAGAGGAACCTCGCCACCTGAACAGAGCAGACCACAGGAGTCCTTTACAATCTGCAGCAGAGACAGACATCTCGAGGGCATCGATGTTTCAGCAGAACTTGAGCCTTTATGGAAAGATGTGGAATGTTAGATAGTTCTTTTGAGTGTGGAGAAATAGATTCACCATGTGGATCAGATCGAGATATCTTGAATAACAAACCATCAGTTGTGTGTTCCTTGTTATTGTTCTGATTTGAACATAATATTGGAATGTATAAGTCTTTAATTTTGGCTTCAGTTCCAATGCGGCAAACGACAATGGCTTTTACTAGGAAGCTGAGGCTTTTATGGAAGGTTTGAATTTAGTTAATTGTACAAATCTGAAGTTGGTGATCTTTGATAGAGAAATATTTTACTGGTATAGATTGGAACTTTTAAGTGGCTGTTGTTAAAATATAACACTTGTTTTGTTCATTGACTTATTTTTATGGTAGATGTCTGGTTATTTTGCATGGTGTGGTATAATCATTTCATCACTGTATTTATGTGCCATCTGGTGTAGCATTAGTAATTAGGGATCGTGTATATTAACACTTAACGCTGCGTTCGCATTTGCATTGTTCTTGTCTCTGAGCCAGATCGTCATTCATCAAATTCTTGGAATTTATGGCTGAAAATTATTATTATGATATGAATGATGTTTTGCTTCAATGTTTAGAGCAAATGATGTACAAGACAATCCATTCAGGTAACAGACCTGAACTACAACTTGGAAAGAGGCGAAGCAAATTCTCGGCTGAGAAGGAATAAGAAGTTGAAAAATTCTTTTAATAAATATTTGTTAGCATTAGTTTTTCATTCTTGCAAGCTCTCTCTAACAGGTTAAACATATTTTAATGGTTTAAGAGGTAGCCAGTACATTCAGAAAGTTTCAAATTTACTTATTAAGAGGGTGGTATAAATTTGAGGCATTGTGTAGAATTCAGAACAGCCAACGGGTTCAGGATAACTTCCAATTACATGAGCATTCAGTTTAATCATCTAACACTGGGTTTTAACGACAAATCACGTTCATTTCTGGGAGGGTTGTGACAGTGGGCTATTCTGCTTTGGTTTCTCTTCTCTTCAGGACTTTCAATTGTGCTTTCAACAACCTTTGTAATAAAATGAAACGTGATGAAAGAATGCATCATACAAGCGAAGAGATTAGGAATGAAGTGAAGCGATTTAATTAAGAAGTATATATCTGGAGGTAAGAGCTGAAGGAGGATCAGAGGCGTTGCTGAGTGAGAGGTGGAATCCTAGATTATGGGAAGTTGTATTTATATTGTGAAGGTATTGGGGTGGTCAGTAGAGATCTCACAGTTGAATAATGTCTGATGTTTCAGCAGTTGTTCCAGATTCAGACTTGCAGTTGAGCAGAAGCTGTTAAGATTATTATTAATTGGGTTGAATTAAAGAATAATAAGCAACCTGGAGGCCCTGACCAATAGTGGATTATATTAATAAATGTGTTTTGATATATGG
>BMAW01103008.1:0-13024 GCA_019974015.1 Nephila pilipes
TGGTTACGTATTGTCAGTTCTACGTTTTGCAAATATTTGGTACATATGGCTATAAAAGTTTTTATAATTGTGTAAATAACAAGAATATTTTAATTAAAACTTAAACATTGTACCACCTAGAAGAAGAATATTTAAGTATGAATTTTGAATATGAAATTTGTAAATATTAGTAAACATTCAAACACAAAAGTAGTTGTACAAATATGTTTAAATAACAGTGAACCACTTGAAATGATTTTATATTACAAGTCTTATACAAATATTCACTTCTAATGTTACAAACAATCAAAGGAAATTAAATATGGAAAGAGTTAACTTTTCTTTAAAATAACCAACAACGTGTTTATTTTAACATTTGGTTTAATAACATTTCAAATAAATATAGTCCACATGAAATTTATACATTAACTGCTTCAGTAAAAACTAATTGATTAAAATTATTAAACAAATTTAATTTTTTATCCAACAAAAGATAATTCAATTCAGATAAAAGCAAACTGTCGTCACAAATGTAATTTGCTTTAAGAGTTGCTAGACGTTTGGAATAAAAGTAATTGTCTTAGTTTGTTATTTTTCTTCGGATAATAAAACTTCTGAAATACAGAGTAAACATTCATTGCAAATGCAATTAATTAAATATAAGAAACTCTTTTGTACACACATATGAAACAAAAGCAAATAAAAAGAAAATAAATTCTTTTTTTTTATTTAAACTGATTCTTGAAATGTAACACGGAATTCAAATACCAAAATATGGACAGAATACAGTTTCCGGAGAAATAAATATATACATTTCGTTTTTTATCGAAATTAGAATAATACTTTTCTGTATTTTGCAGTTGCGCCAAAACTTTGTTTGTGTTTTGTAAACAGTTTGAAGTTCTAATAATATTAAAAGATGAAAAGAACTTCAAACTCTTCTGGTAGAACAATGCTAATTCTTAAATAAAAATAAGAACGGTCAATATGTTTATCATTTTTTGTTTAACTGAAAAAATAACTTCTAAATAAAACAAATGTTTCTTTCTTGTGTTAACTTATTATTTTGAAAAACGCTTTGTAACTAATTATGAGTTTTATTGTGCTTATAAGTGAATATTCTTATTAGAACTATTTAGAATTGTGTTTCTTTATCGTAATTTACAAAATGCTATGAAAAGATTTTCTAAAAATTATTATATTTGTATTTTCCAACCTCTAGAAAAGGATTCTTCAAATTGGTGAAAAATGTTCAAGTATGATACTATCTGTTAACTTAAAAATATAAGCAATTACAAAAACAAATTCCAATTTATACTGGCTATTTCATGAAGCTTAATCATATGTGGTGAAGAAAAAGTATCTAACATACAGAAGATTATGAAGTTTAAATGACTTTTAAATTTAAATGGTTCCCATTTGGTATAAGTTTCTAAGAAGATTTGTTCAGTTATAAAAATATTTAGGAGAAAGGTTTTTAAGTTTTACTGGAAAATGATACAATACATTCCATAAACAGGGAAAATGAATGGAAAAAAATGCAATTTCTCGTTAAATATATATATATATATATATACTCTATAACAAAATAAAACAACGTACCAAGAAGGAGTTGCCTGATTGTAGTGAAATTTCGCATGTAAAAAAATTTGAACTGAACATACAAATGATTAAAATTTTGTGTCCAATGAATGAACAGCGAGAGCTACTGCTATTCAGGGGCTGCTCACTCAGGAGGTAGATATAAGAAGTGATTTTCAATGTCATGTTCAAACTTTGTGTTGTTATGCTATTTAGGATACATTTCAACGATTGAAAAAATTCCTCGGTGCAGGATTCGAGTTCATTATGAGCAACTGTCAGAATTTGAAAGATGTCATATACTTGGATTGAAAGAGGCAGGTTGGGCAAATCGGAGAATCACTCATCATATGTGTCGAAGCGATAAGGCGATTAGAAAATGATGGCAGGAATGGGTGGACTGTGTCAGATTTCTGCGTCGTGATGGTAGCGGTCGACCTAGAGTCGCAGACGATCAGAAGGATAGAGTGATTGTCCTATCAGCTGCCACAGCACCTGATTCATCGTTATCAACCATTAGACGTGCGACCCGCACACGAGCGTCCTCCACGATAATTCACAGATGGCTGATAGAGCAAACTCTAAGCTTGTACCGACTGCTACGCCACCTGCCATTCATGCCTGTACATTAATGAGCCAGATTACAGTGGTGCTTAACTCTATCAGGTTGGAATGAATATGAATGAAAACGTATAGTGTTTAGCGACGAATCCCGCTTCCAACTGTGTCCTGACGATCCTCCTCGATGACGTATCTGAAAACACCCCGGGTAGCGTGCTGATCCTGCTTTCACTATTGCACGCCACACAGGCCCTCAACCAGGAGTTATGGTCTGGGGTGCCATTTCCTTTGATAGCCGGACCCATTTCGTCGTCATTAGAGGCACACTTACAGCACAGCGGTACGTCGACGACATTTTGAGTTCAAATTTGCTACATTTCCTTTTTCAGTACTCTGGACATATTTTTCGGCAAGATAATGCCAGACCACATACGGGACGGGTTGCTATGATCTGTCTTACAGCTTATCAAACACTTTCTTGGCCAGCCAGATCTCTCTCCAATCGAATATATCTGGGATATGAAGGCAAGGCGAATGCAGCCAACAGGGAATATTGATGACCTAGCTCGACAAATGGAGCAATTATGGCAAGAAATACCGCTGGAGACCACCATTGATTAATATCACTCTATGCCACGTCATGTGGAAGCTTGTGTCCAGGCTAGAGGTCGGTAAACACCTTAATGAGCTCGTTACTTTGTAACAATGTAACTCTGAAATGAATCATTCAATTTTTTTGAAATTTCAATTATTTTGTGTTATGTACATAACTTTTCTATTCGCCAATTTTTGTCTCCGTTGAAACAATTTCTTCTTGGTGCGTCGTTTTTTTGTTTTAGAGTTAATAATCAAATAACTAACTAACACAAAATCAATAATTTTTTTTTTGAGATAAATTCAAAAGCGGAAAAGAATTTTGCTTCTTCTAACTCTCACAAAAATCTATGAAAGACAAATAAGGAATATAAAAATATTCGTTTTGTTTTAAGGTAAACAACTAAAATTACTAATTATATTCTGAAATTTGAAAATTTTAAACAAATTGAATGTACATTAAAATTTAAATAAGGCTAAAAATACATATTTGTAAATTTTGTCTATCGAGTCATGACGAGCCAGCGTTATTTCTATGTCCCATTTACACTCACTATATAGAGGGGCTGACCCATTAACGTCGCCATGGATCGAAAAATGAGCTTCATCTGTTGACAAGTTGTTAAAGACCCAAGAGGAATTTTGATCAATTTTGGAGAGAGCTCACCCCGCAAATACTTTTCTCTTTACAGTACCCGAAGGTAAAAGTTCATGGTAAGACTGTAATTTGCATGGATACTGGTTAAGAACTCCATGAAGAATGTAGCGTATTGAGGATGGTGGTAAGACCAAGCGTCTGCCACCATCCCGTGCTATGCTATTCCCTACAGAGGTTTCTGACGCTGTTTCCATTTCGGCTGCAACGCGGGCCGAACGTGTTTGCCTTAGACTTGGTCGTCCGGACCTTACACGATCCTCGAGTGAATTATTTTCCTCAAATCGGCTGAACAAGCTTTGTGAGGTCTGCCACTATTAAAGGCCCTTTTCCAGTCCTCACATTTTTCTGAAGTCGGAATTTACGCAGTGCAACAGTCGCTGATTCCTCGTTCAAGTAAAACAGCTTCACCAACAAAGCTTTGTCTTTTCCACTCAGCATCTTTGTTCGCTTAGTTGGAATGCAACGGAGAACTGGATCTGGATCAAGAGCATCAGTATTTATAATCACCTGTCACATTTGCATATTTCCAACTAAGTCGTATGTACCAGCCCCATCTGTCAGTTGTTTTTTGAATTATATTTTTTTCTTACATTAAAAAAAAAATCCAGTGACTTATCGATGCTAAACCTGCAAACCGTTTGTTATTTTGTTTAATTCCAGGGTTTTATAAATTTTTAAAGTTTTTATGGACTTTTTGCCCACCCTGTATATTGTTTTCCATTTTATGAATTATATTTCCTTGTACAGACTCGTATGTTAATAATAACTCTGAAGCTGAGAGTTACAGATTATTATTGACATATGTAAATTGAACATATATAAGAAAATATTTGTTTACTTTACATATTTGTAATACAATGAGCAGTTTATTTAAATTCAGATGTCCAGCATTTATTTTATTTAATCTATCTTCAGAAGCGCATAATGGTATAGTGCTAACAAACCTCTTCATTTCTAGCCAAAGTTAGAGAACGAAGTAGATAAATCAGATGACGCTTTACTTGCCCATACTTTAAGAGAATGTTTATAACAAAGTCTGAGATTAATCATAGAATAATTATAAACTCAAAACTCTATTAATGAAAATGTTCGAAAATACTAAGAGCTGCAGCTAATTAGTTATAATTGTGCAGTAAAGTCAGACTTTCTAAGTGAAGAGATTCATATATCATCCTGGTGTCGCTCCTGCTCAACGAATTACGAATGAAAATTACGAGATGAGTCACCAAAAATTTACTGTGCAATTTTTGTGCAACGCTAATTAATATATCTATGAATTTAGTGCAAAAAAAGCCTTATTTGTAATATAACGCTTTTCGCACATTATATAAATACGCAGACAATAGCTACAAATACAGTTAAAGAGATGACAAAAATATTACAGTTCCAGTTTATTATTTTTCTCAAATAATGTAAGATTTCTTTGTCTCAAACTATTCACAACACATCTGAATCCTAACTAAGAATTAAATAATAACTTTTTAGTTTACAAAATCTCTCGCTTCGTATAATGCACTTTTCAAGCACTAAGGATACTACTCCTATCATCCCGTACTTTAACCAAGAGTTAATGCTAACCAATTTTAATTACAGACGATCAATTACAGCAATTCGCTCCAATTTCTATCTTACAAACATATACTATCTTCTCGTTTTCATGTGTACCTTATTCCTTTTAATTCTTTTACGCTTATATATCACTCTCCTTAATTCAATTCATTACACATCTAATCTTCATCCAGCTTGTGTAATCTCGTGTTTCAATTGCCTGGAAATGAAATGGAAATGTTAACATTAAATCAGAAAATAAACCGAGGTGTTAGGCAAGGAATGGTTTGTGAATAGTCCAACTTCACAAACTCAGATGTATATCATTAAGTTTGTTAAAATTTTGATCTTAAGAGAAAAATAAAAATTTGATATAAATATATATATTGAACTTCAAGAATTTTCTCATGAATAATTGAATGGCTTCGATTGAAACTTCAATAAATAAAAAAAATTGTGACGTTTAGCATTACGTCATGGAAATAAGAATCCCTTCCCTTAAAGTGCACTTCATAGGATGGAAGCCTAAAAAATTAAGCAGGTATATTTCTGAAGAACGGTAATTTATACATTACAGAGGTATGTAAACTATCTCTGGCAAAATTTTGCGTTTCATTTGTATGTTATTGCAACTGAATAAATGTAATTTATAGATTTACTTCAGTAAGAAAAATAAATAAAATACTATATTTTGCATAAAAATAACATTATTGAAAACTCTACTGGAAATGATATGTTCATATGTACATTCTTTGTTAATATATTGCATTTTTTTTTCATTAAAATATTATCAAATTTGCTTACACATCATCTGACCTTAACTTTACTGACTTTTGACCTTAACTTTACAGAAATGTATATCTCGAAAAGGAAATATGAAACATTTATTGTTCGATGAGATAAACATTGAGTCATAAACAATTTGATCCATAATTAAAATTGAATTCGATGTTCTTAAATTAAGACTTATTTTAATTATTCTGATTATTAACGTAGTGGTTAAACAGGTTTTCATGTATTTTCGATTATTATTATTTTTTATATTCAAAAGTGTCTGAAAAGAATTACAGTTTTATCTTTCGTTAATGAGCGTTTTGTATTACAATTTTTATGAAATTTCTTGTCTAATATTTGCTTCAACTTATATTTTAAGTAAATCTCATTAATAAGGTAACTAAGATTTAAAATATTATCAAAACTGTTTTTCTGTGAAAAATTAAGAAATTTTGCATATTTATAAAGTAAAATGGAATCAAAGTGAAAATAAGCAAATAATCTAAATAATAATTGTAATTACTTTAACTCTCCCAGACAAATGGGAAAGAAAATATCTTCTGTTGCAATTAACTTTTTTGTGTGCTTTGAATAATAAATTTTTTGGAACGCGTTGAAGTATTTGGTGCGTATGTTATAGAATTAGTCATGTAAGAGTCTATTCTGCTAATGTATATTTTTTTATAAAAATATTTAGATTATTTAATGCTAATGAATTCCTAAAGAGTTGTTTCGAATTTTATTATGAAGAAAGCACAACAAATTCGGTTTTTCAAAAGAATTAAAATGAGAATTTCGGAAACTTGTTAAAAAGAGAATAACTCTTATTATTTTTTTTTAAAAATAGCGTCTGATTATATACTTCGTAAGCAATTTAAATTTATTTTGAATTTAAAGAAAGTTTCTAATTATTTTTTTAAGAACCACGCTTGTTTATTCAATTGTTTTATTTTGATGAGACAGTACATAATCCAATTTCAACGAAGAATACTTTTACATACAATTAAAAATATTTATAAGGTAAAGTAAAATACATTATTTTGAATGCAGTTTGTAACTATTTATAATCAATACGTTGTCTACTAGTTTTGCGATTAATTAATTCGTGCCTTTTTGCTTAATTTATGTAAATTAATGTAAAGTAATACTATTTTCCAAAAATAATATTAAATACTAAACTATTTCTTAAAGGCTTAGGAATCGCTAGAAAAAATATTTAGTGCGTGTAAAAGTAATTTTGACTTAAAAGTTTTCTAAATTATTAGAACTCATTACGTTTAAGGCAACTCATTTTGTTTCGTTATTATCATAAATTTTCTTAAATTTAATAGACATTTCAAGGCATGATATTTAAGCAATAACAAGGAAAAGAACTTGAAAACTTGAAAAGAAAAAGTATTCACTCATTTTCATCCATTGTGTAATCCCTATAGATGAAAGGATGAATAAGCATCACAGTATATGATGAATGTTGAATATTATTTTTACTGACCTTGGTTTAATAAGAGCAATTTTGTATCAAATGGTTCTGGTATAATCATGTGTAAAACATTTCATCTTAGTTAAAAGGAAAAATAAAATTCCTAGTATTTCCATAATATATTTGATTTTAACAGATAAATAGGGAGAAAAATTGGACATATAGAAAATATACAAAATACCTAAGCTCTGATAAGATAATTACAGGGAAATTTTGCATATTAGAAACAAATTAAAGTTATGGCGTCATTTCGAATTTCTCAAAATTGAAAGTAGGATACCAATTTATTTTTTTTACTCTAGTATCTTTGATGAAAATCAGTTGAGAAGTAATCAGCTCTCATTCAATCAGATATTGTCTTTACGATTATAACATTTCCTTATAAGATATAAATTTTTTTTGAAATAATTATTACTAAAATTAAACAATTTCTTTTTCTTCCTCTAAACAAGGAATAATCAGAGAGGATACTGGTTTCAAAATTTACAGAACAAAAATTACAGAATGTGCTTTTCATATATTCTTCACGATATATCTAGAGAAACATTATATATATGTAGGATTTTCCAGCTAATTGTCAAAGAATAAATTTTATTTTCCAATGTACTGTAAAACCAGTTCCTCAGTTCCTCGATAGATGCATGTGATAGCTCGTGCAGCGCCACCTATTCCCGAACAAAACTGAGCGACATTTCGTTCTGTATATATATATATATATATAATTTTGTCAAATATGAATTATTATTATAGTTAATTTTTACAGGACATTATACATATTTAGTAAAAAGCAATTTTAAAAAAAATGTTATTTTGGTTCATGTTATACATCATCTTTCATATCAATCTAAGTGTTTACTCATATTTATTTTTCAGGAAGGTTCAAATTGCTAACGTCAAAGTCTACATATATGTAAGAATATCAATATAATAGTATGAAGCTACTCCACAGCAAGAGGCATTGATGAACTAACTATTTTGAACTAAGGTCAAGCGAAATAAATATGAAACATATTCTAGTAGTTATCTGCACATTACTTTTATATTTTACATGTGGAGGACAGGAATACTGGAATGCATTTAATGTGCGTTAGCCTCAAATACCTTTTATGTCAATCTTTGTTGGATTAAAGTTTTGTTTTACTTAAGTTGACAATGATTATTGGAGTAAAATTATGCGTAATTGTTTAAGACAAAATATAATACTTATGTAAAATGACACAATTTTTTTTATCTACAGTGTGTTTAGACATTATTTTGGGAAATGTTAAAAAAAACTTGAGTATTGTATAACTTATATTGAGAGTAATTTCCTATGAGTAGAAAATTGCTGGTTAGCAATAGTAAGGTTAAAATATTTAATTATTTTTATTATATATAAATAAAAATAGTTTGCGATAATAATATTAGTCACATTGCTTAAGAGCCTTCCAAGATTAAACTGATTAAATCTGTATTTTATGCGTAGTATAATGAGTAATAGTGAAATATTTGCTTCAAAAAACGAAATAAAAATATTTCATTGACCAGCTGAAATTAGACCCTCCTTAAATTGTCACAGAAGAATATTTACTATAAGAAAAAGCTTCTATACTTTTTGCTTAAAGATCTGTGCCAGAATTTTTCCTTGAAAGAACATTTAAAAATTAATAAGAAAATTACGGAATCAGTTATTATAAATATACAATGCGAAATTTTTTAATTACGTTGCTTGAAAATAAATATCAAACAAAAAAATCAAGTCGTAAGTGATATTTTCCAAATTGTTTTACTTTGACACTATTACTATTAAAATAAAATAAACATAGATCGATTTACAAAAAGAGACATATATGCACTTTATAAGACTAATTACCTAAAATTACGAACATTTAAGGCAAGAAATTTATGGAAATTATTATCTTGAAGTTTATATAATGCATATGTTATTCCACGAGAAAAATCCCTTTAATTGAAGAAATGCCCTTTCTATTCAAGCATCGGAAGCTGTCATATACAAATTAAAATAGTGTCAACTAAGCAAACATAAAGATTGGCCAATAAAAGAGAAACATAAGAATGCTACTATCCCTAACTTTTCTAAAGTCAGAAGCCTTTTACTAATCGAACAATGCTTACGAGCCTGATTGGAATGCGTAATTCAAGCAAATATAGAATTACTCAGTCTTAGAATCAAGATATCTGGAATTAAAAATAATTTGATCTCGTAATATGTTTTCTTAGAGTTTAATATTTTATGTACTAAAATATAATAAAATTAAAACTAATATAATCACGTATAAATGCAAAATTAAATAACTTATAATGTTAATAGTAATATAAATTGTTCCGAAATAAACTTTTTCTCCCACAATGTTCAGGTGATTCAATAATAAATAAAAAATATTGATTCAAAATATATACACTTCATAAATAATAAATAAATATCAAAATTAAAAGATATTTCTTTTACACTATAGTAAATAAAAATATAAATTCAATTTTCTTATGTATTTTCTTATTTCTGAATGATTGACTCAAGATAAAAGGATACTTTTATTTAAATATGTTCTGCTTAGTTTGTGTTACCCTATTAAGGTAAAGCTGATTGAACATTTAGATAGTGTAACAGAAACAACTCTATACATTTGAAAATAAAATCACTGACATCTCTAAAAATAACTTTATTGACTCTGAAATTCTATTTTTGTTATAATCTATGCTGCTAGCACATACAGGATGTAACCCCAAAATAGGAAATAATTACATACATAAAATTGTACCTTGAGCTATTTTCTCTTTCAAGTAGATCCTTTCATATACCATGCTAAGTATTCCCATACCTCCTGGTTGTATGCATTTACCTCACTTGGTAAAGTACTCCCTTATATACAATGTCTTAGAAATTGTGACACCCACGCTTCAGTACTTAGGATCTGATTCATCACAACTTTCTAATTAATCATATCAGTTAGAAATGGTTAACTGGATTTTATTTGATCCATAATATAGTGCAATATACAAGAAATCATCATGCAAGTGGATTGGTAACAAACTGTAAAAAAAAAAATGATTATTACATTTATAAGGTACTAATCCCAGCAACAAAGAAACTAGACCCGAATCAGGAACAATAGACATAAACTGAGTCCAAATCCAATATCAGCATTTTGACTATCATTTAATTATCCGAAACCAATTTCGTGTGCACAACACTCTGGCTAACACTTTCAGGGATTGCACGTTACTCGTTCAGGAGCTTAACACGTTCATACTCACTATACTCTCCCCAACTCTTATACACTATATATACAGGGGGTGGACAAAAATATGGAAACACCTTGTAAAATGCATGTTTGAAAAGAAAGATTGATTTTATTGAAATATGTAGGTGGCGCTGGCGTTTTTGACTACTAACGCCACCTATACAACTTCGTAAATGTGTGCATTATGTCAGAGTTAACAGACTTGAACGTAAGTAAAATTGTTACCTATGGTAGGAAGCCCAAAAGTAAAGGTAGCCGAGGTGCTTAGTGTTTCCAAGAGGTACTCAGACAGAAGATTTGTTCTGCATATTTTGAAAGCGAGATCATCTGCTAAATCACAAGTGGATGAAAGGTGGTGCTGAGGATCGTGACAGACGATCATTAAGGGTACTAGACGAAAATAAGAAGACTGCAGCTGCAAAGCGAATGAATGTTGTGTTACAGAACCTGTGAGGTACCAAACAATTAGAAGGGAGCTTCAAATAGGGAATTTCTGGCCAAAGGTGTGGGTACTGAGTAGCTCATCACTCTGATGCTAATGCCTGCAGGAAAGGTGGGTGTTTAAGTCATAAAGCCTGATCTGCAGGGCAGTGGAAGTGTACAGTGGTCTGCTTGGGAGTTTTCATATTACTCTACCTCTGGCTGATGATGTCTGAGAACGCCATCTCAAGCCTATATAATAGACCGTTTGCTACAGATAAACATGGTGTGGGCCTCAGGTTTAAGCAGCCATATCGTGGTTCTCTGCTGGTCTCTGAAGGATAACTAAAACAGGGCACAAGGACTTCAAGCAAGACTTATGAACATTTTGCCCATCCCATGGTACAAACTTTGTTCTGATGGTGATGGTGTTCCTGACGACAGCCCCTCGTTCACACAGTTTTACATTGTCCAGGGGACTGTCACGAGGAGGATTTCTCCCATCTCTCCTGGGCCACCACAGTCACCAGATCCCGGGAAATATTATCGGAACCTTTGTGGTCTACATTGGGAACTGGAAAGGCACTGTTATCCACCACAACATCGTTATCTGAACTTGCCACCGTTTTGCAGGAAGAATGATATAATATTCCCTTGGCACACATACAGGAACTGTATTTATCCATTCCGAGAATACTGCAATCTGTTTTGGATGCCAACGGGTTTCCTACACCATATTAAGCAAAGAAACATGTTTTTTAAAAGGTGTTTCCATATTTTTGTCCAACCCCTGTATCTCCCCATTACTGTTTCAGCAGACTGCAAATTTATCCAAATCATACCTCAAATCAAGTAATTATATAATTTCGTATCACAAAATCCTTATGTTCATTATATTGATTACACTGAAGAAAATAATCGCTTAATTTGGTAGTTTCAGAGTTCGAATACTATCATTTTACTCTTAACAGTTTCATTGCCTATGCGGATTGATTGCCAACATTTTTAATTATTTTAAATATACTCTTACATCTTGGCATTTTAAATAAATTGACAAAACTTATCATACCATTAAAATAATACTTTTGTAAGACAATATAATGTCATCTAAAAGCAATAGGCAAGATGCACAACATTTTTAAAAATCGTTGAAAGTTTTGAGGGATAAGAAAAAAATTATATTTTCCGCAGTAACTTACTCAAATAACAATAGAAACAGCTAAAAACTATAAAAATAATTACTATTATCATTATTGTTATCAATTATTTATTCGTAAGAATATTATAAAAGCTAAACTGATTTAATAATATAAGTAGAATATTAAATTAGATACCATATCTCGAAAGTGGTATGCTTGCAATGGTCATTTTTTGAAGTATTTTCAGGAAAAGTTGAAAAATCTAATACATATGTTTTCTTGATAAACAAATATAACATGCCGATAGAAAAATTAAAATTTAAGCTACTTAGTGATATACAAAAGTTAAAATAGAATTTTTCAATCAAAATTTACTAACAATGTCACCAGTACTTTAAGAAATGTGATTCACAATATTATTCATGCATAATTACCTGAAATGAAAATGCTACTTATGATTCTTTAATTAGATTTAAAATATCGACCAAAAGCAAAAAAGTAAAAAATTAAAATAAAAAAGTAAATAAATAAATATCCAATATTCAGATATCAAAATGAATGAATTGTAAAAACCAATGATTGTTTCTTTATTAAAGAGATACTTTTTGTTACATTCCTATTTTTCCTTAAGGTTTTTCATAATTGTGATCCCTAGTTCTTTTATTTGAAAAGGCACTGACTAATTTTTTATCATTCAAAAATAATGTTAAAAACTTTGATGTTACCATTCGAAAAGTAGTATATATATTTCATATCACCAAAAATGAATATGAGTATTGATTTATTTATAAATGTACCAGACAAAATTCTGAAAAGTCTGAAAAATTAATTTAACCATCAAAACAAAAGTGATAAAACTAAATGTTAATTATAAGCTAATGTACTTGATCTAAATCATTATCTATCATATATATATATATACATACATACATATATATATACTCTATTGTGTGTGTAGGGCTCAAATATCTTCACAGAAAATAAAATGTAAAATACAAGAACAAATTTTTCCAAAAATTCTATTTTTAGATAACATAAGTTTGTTTCC
>BMAW01103013.1:3803-25100 GCA_019974015.1 Nephila pilipes
AGGCGGTGGGTGTTTTATTTTGTTTTACTCTTGGTTCAAATTTCTTATTTCTAAACCCAATATTGTCTTTCTTTTTGTTTAAACCAAAACCTTGCATCGCCAAACAAATCCTTTCTTCTGATTCTACTTCAGATTTTAAGAATTTTAGTAAGCTACTAAGCCTTTCTTGTGGTTCGCCACTATGATTGAAATCAGGACCTCTTTGTCTTTGCCATGCTCTTAGTATATCTTCCGGTAAGCATGACTCAACCAAAGGATGAAGTAGAGCAGCGCTTTTATCCGTTGTTACGCCAAATGTCTCTATTGCCCTAATCTGAGACTCCAAATGGTCATACAGCGTACATAAATTAACAGTCGAACTTTGCGAAGCGTTTTGTAAAACCAGTTTTAATAGCTCGTGGACATAGAATTCTATAAGTAAATCAGTTCGACCCAAACGTGATTTTAAAGATTCAACAGCTTTGGCGTAGTTGGCGCCGGTGGGTGGAAAACTTTCCACTACCTCCCGAGCGCGTGAGCCGCTAACGGTTGCTTGCACTAAATATTGAAATTTATTTTCTAGTGCTATATCAACATCATTATGAACATGTTCGAACTGGCTCCAAAAAGGCAACCAATCCTTTAAATCTCCAGAAAAATGGCGTAATTCTAACTTAGGTAAGTGAAATTTCTTTTTTACATTACCCGACTCTGTAGTTTGATCATCTAGAGCAGGGGTCTCCAAACTTTCCAGCCTTAGGGCCATATTGATTACTCCAGTAAATTCCAAGGGCCAAAACCATATTATCATTCATTGTTGCCGGTGGTAAAAAGTTGAATCAGTCCACTAGTGGCGTAAAATATGATTACTTTTTTGCCAGATGCCTCTAGCGACGGGAACGCTTTAATTTTATGCCTCTAGCGACGGGGACGATACTCATTTAATTTCTGTCAGATGCCTCTAGCGACGGGGAAGCTGATGTATTTTCCGTATCGTATGGGTATCCGTTATAATGGGGTACCCGCATCGTATCGCCATAGTAATCATTGATTACAAAAGTAATGAAATACACAAGTAATCATTGATTACTTTTTTCTTCAGTAATCGTTACTTCGGTTCCTAACGAGTAACGAGTACTCAAGTAACGAATGAGTATTTTTTTTACATGAAAAAAAAAGTCCGAAAAAGTACGCCACGTTTAAAAAAGGCTGCAAATCGGACTAAAGTCCGCAAAACGGCAACACTGCATATTATTAATTTTCCTGTCATTATCTGTAATTTCTAGATTAGTCGTAGAGTACGAGCGAGCCATGAGGAGTAACGTGACAGGACATCTGGTGGACACAAGCGGAAATAGGTAGTACTTTCTATCGCTAACAGATGGCGCTAATAGCACTTACAGAATAATCTCGTTGGTTCGAGAAAGTTCTGGTGTCTTCCACTCACTTCTAGATGGCAGTAAGTGGAATATATAAGAAGGCTAGTGGCGCAACCACAAGTCAGTTTCTATGACACTGCTGTGAAATAAAATAGTGCGTACCTCCTTAAAACGTGTTTGTGCGTGTTTAAGTTTAAGACATCTTTGTAACAATATTTTGATTTGAATTGTTGCTTTTGTGTGTGATTTAGTAGAATGGAAAAGAAGCGAAAAATTGATAGTGAATGCAGAAAATTCAAAGATCAGTGGAACATTCAGTATTTCGTAATTGAGTCCAGTAACAAGGCGCTATGTTTGATTTGCAATGAAAGCATAGCCGTTCTCAAAGAATATAACATTAAACGTCATTATGAAGCAAAACATTTTCAAAATTACTCAAAATATACAGGAAGTTTGCGGACAGAAAAATTCGAAGCTATGAAGCTCGGATTGAAATCGCAGCAATCTTTATTTACAAAACTCAAAACTGAACAAGAGGCTGCAACTCATGCCAGCTTTCGTGTGGCTCTTGAAATTGCAAAACGTGGAAAACCATTCACCGATGGAGAAATGGTCAAAGAATGCATAATCGCAGTAGCCGAAGAAATGTGCCCTGAAAAGGTAAATTTATTAAAAACTGTCAGTATGTCAGCAAACACTGTGGCTCGAAGGGTAGAAGACATCGCTGAAAATATATCCTCTCAACTGTTCAACAAAAATGGACATGTTGAGTGGTTTTCTTTGGCCTTGGATGAGTCAACGGATGTGTCAGATACTGCTCAGGTGTTGATTTATATTCGAGGAGTAGATAAAAGCTATGAAGTGCATGAAGAACTTCTTGATATGTATAGTATTCATGGCACAACTACTGGTTCAGATATTTTTAAAGGAGTTGAAATGGCCATTAACCAAAAGAACCTTCGATGGAAAAACTTGAAATGTATTACAACTGATGGAGGCAAAAACATGAGTGGGAAAGATAAAGGAGTGGTCGCTCTTGTGTCAAAGGCTGTAGAAAATGACGGTGGTTCAAAACCAATAGTCTTACATTGTATCATTCATCAACAGTCTTTGTGCGGAAAATGTTTGGATATGTCTGAAGTTCTGAAACCAGTCATATCAACTGTTAATTTTATCAGATCTTTTGGGCTGAATCACCGACAATTCGTGCAATTTATTGAAGAGATTGGAGAAAATGACTTACCTTATCATACTGCCGTACGTTGGCTTAGTTGTGGGAAAGTCCTTCAGCGCTTTTTTGAACTTCGAGCAGTGATCGAAATTTTTTTGAATGAAAAGCATCGCCCTCTTACTGAATTACAAAACAACGTATGGCTGTGGAAGTTAGCATTCTATGTTGATTTGACAAAACATGTGAACGAACTGAATTTGAGATTGCAAGGAGAAAACCAGCATCTTCCTGATTTATACACTAATATCAAATCATTCCGGAAGAAATTGATACTGTTTCAATCACAACTACGAAGTAAATGTTTTTCACATTTTAAAACATGTGAAATATTCAGCCACACCACTGAGACCGAGTTTTCTATCGATTTTGCAATCGAAACTTTGAGTGCTTTGAAAATAAATTTTGATACTCGTTTCTCGGACTTTGATGCCATTGCGAATCAAATTAAGATTTTTCAGAATCCTTTTGATACTGACATTGAAACCCTAGCCCCGGAACTTCAAATGGAAATGATTGATCTACAGTGCAGTGATATAATTAAGAACAAATATCAAAACTTATCTTTGTTGGAATTTTATAAGTGTCTTCCACTGACACAATTTGATAATTTGCATAAATTTGCTCGTGGGCTGTTTTCTGTTTTTGGTACTACTTATTTGTGTGAGAAGATCTTTTCCAAAATGAAGTACACAAAAAATGTTTACAGATCTAAATTAACTGATGAGCATCTTAAATCTCTTTTAATAATTGGTACAAGTAAAATTAGTCCACAACTACAAACTATTGTCAGTGGAAAATCTCAATTACATAAATCTCATTAGTATTTCATATGTCATTATGCTTGTTATAAGTTATTTTTTCATTTAAAATGTATAAAATGTTAGTTGGATTCATTTCAATAATTTGTTAGTTAGTATATAGTAACCTACAACAATGTTATGAGTAGTTAGCCCATGACCATATCAATGTAGATGTCATATTAATAATTATTCAACATAAAAATAGATTACTTCAGTAAACTAAATTTAATTTGCTATAAAAAATAAATATGTTCTCTAGAAGGAGTTTTCTTTCAAGTATGCTAGCTCTCCGCGGGCCGGACAAAATCTGTCCGCGGGCCGGATGTGGCCCTCGGGCCGTAGTTTGGAGACCCCTGATCTAGAGCATCTAAAACTGTCCGGGAGTTTAATCTCGCCAAATCCAATTCATGTTGTCTTTGTCGTTCTCTTTCTTCTTCTTGGCGCTTTCTCTCTCCTTCTTGGCGCTTTCTCTCTTCTTCTTGGCGCCTTCTCTCTTCGTCTTGGCGATTTCTCTCTTCTTTTCCCTGCCTTTCAGAAACAGTTGTGGCTAGTACGGTTGAAACAAAGTCCGGATCATTTTTAAATTCTTTACTGTTTAAAATTGCATCTTTTAGTGTAGATATGGTAACCTTCAACGGTAAGTCCTCATTGATCTCTTGACACAAATAAATTAGGTCTTCTTTCTTGAAGCCTTTAACAGATGCAAACATATTGACACTTAATAGTCCTGTCGCGGACGCCAGATGTCGTAAAAATAAAAAGGTTTCTTGTATTGAAAATTAATACTCATTTATTTCACAAATTAACATGCCAACTAGAGTTCAAGACTCACCTAGTTATATGACAATTTTTCATGGAATACTGTTATGTAAACAAAAACAGAACGAGCACTTCCTTGTTGCCACAGCGTACAAAATAATATACTTTTTCAAATCGTTCAGTTCATGGTGACAAAAATTAAACTGATAAATAAATTCACATAAACAAAATAATAAATTTAAATAATTGTTTTGCTTTTAACATAATAAACTGAAATTTTTAAAGTGGATCTCACACTTGTGATGGTACTTGACAAAGTGAGGTCACACATCATTGAATAGGTGTGCAGCAGTTTTATCCATTGATACGGGTAAAATTGTAAATATCGAAATTATGTCGAAGAATTGTCGCAAATGTGCTCTAAAAAAGGTTGAATGTATCCAGTGATCTCCTTTGTTCAAGAAATCATTCTGGGTTATCATCCAGCATAGAATCTGTTGGTGCATATCGTATCTTTGAATGGTCTTATCATTTGCGACAGCTGAAGTATTCCTCCTTTTACGTTGATTCACAAGGTTACTCAGCAATGAAAGACATATATAGGAAAATAGTGTTAACAAATATGAGTGCATAGGGCACATTCAGAAAGGAGTAGGAACCCGCCTTCATAAACTAAAATCAAGTTGGAAAGCATTAAGTAGAAAAGGAATGCTTATCGACAAATTTATTAATAAATTACATAATTACTACAGTATTGCAGTTAGAAGCAATGTTAGTGATTTGCTGGGAATGCAAAGTGCTGTAATAGCAGCATTTTATCATAGCTGTTCAGGAGTGGATCATCCAATGCATGGCCAATGCCCGAAAGGAAAATTTAGTTGGTGTAAATATCAACATGCTATTGCTTGCGGAACAAAAGTAAATGAAAAATGCAACAGCCTGCCTAAAACTATTATTAATTCCATCAAATCTACATATTTTGATTTATGCGACCAAAGCTTATTAAAAAAATATCTCCATGGCAAAGCACAGAATTTAAATGAATGTTTCAATGGTTGCTTGTGGAAAATAATCCCGGAAGATGTATTTATCAACCATGAAACGTTTACTCTGGGGACATAGATATCTGTAATACATTTTAATGATGATTATAAGGGAGTGTTAAAAGTTTAGTTCTTGGCCAGTATCCAGTAGATGTCTTTAAAAACTTCGACATTATTCGCATTGCTGACTCCAAATGACATTCGTTACTATCAGCAAAAATAGCAAGAAAAAAAAATTGAACTGTAAGAAAATAAAATTTCGAAAGAAAAAGAGAAAGAAGAAAGTATTACTTACAAAAGTGGAGGGGGGTGAATTTATTTGGTATGTATATCATTGTTTATTGAACAAGTTTTAACTTTAAATCCATTTTCTGAAGGATATAATTTTCAGTATGTTTACAATTTTTGAATGGTGATAACTCGAATGTTCTTTTTATCTATATATTGATAAAATTTGGTGGAAATGTTTTTCATGTTATTCTTGATTTGATAATGTATGGTTTTTAAGTGGATTTATTCACATTTTAATGCATAAAAATGGTCGAATTTTTTTTTAAAAAAAAAAAAACGCATTTTGTTATTTGATTCATAATAACTCTGCAAATAATGTGAATTATTAAAAAATCCTAATTCAGTCTTTGTACAGAAGTCATATCAATACATATGCTGAATAACAATGTTATTGAAAGATTTTTCATGAAAGGAGAATATTTTGAAATTGCCAAGTTTGGCAATTTCTGAAATCATGCCGAGTGATTGGGTTCAACTGCATTTTCACCAATTTTAATTTAATTTAAGAACTAATATTTGAAAAAACTGTATTAACATCAAATTTATCCATTATAAATTTAAAACATGTATTTGAACTTGAGTGGATGAATTAAAAGTATTTTATAAACAACTGAAAATTTCAACAAGATATATATATATATATATATAGGGAGAGTGTGAACTAATAGTAGGAATTTAATTAAAAAAAATAGATAAAAAATTTGTTGAAAAAAAGGGTCGAAAATAGAGGAGGATCGCTAAGGGTAAGCCGAGGACACGTCCTCCGCGTTTGCAAATATCATATCTAAAGGATATATATATATATATAACAGGTCAATTGAAAAGTTCCCAGCCTACCATAGTAAAACACATTTTTTTGGCAAAATTACTTTTTTTTATTCAACATAATTCTCTTCAAGGGTGATACACTGATTATAGCGACCCTCCAACTCTTCGATACCATTTTTGTAGTACGATTTGTCCTTTGATTCAAAATAGGCCTCAGTTTCGGCGATCACCTCTTCATTCGACGAAAATTTCTTCCCAGCGAGCATTCTTTTGAGATCTGAGAACAGGAAATAGTCGCTGGGGGCCCGGTCTGGAAGAGAATACGGTGGATGAGGAAGCAATTCGAAGCCCAATTCATGGATTTTTGCCATCGTTTTCACTGACTTGTGACACGGTGCATTGTCTTGGTGAAGCAGCACTTTCTTTTTCTTCAAATGCGGCCGTTTTTCGGCGATTTCGTCCTTCAAACGGTCCAATAACGCTATGTAATAGTCACTGTTGATGGTCCTTCCTTTTTCAAGGTAGTCAATGAAAATTATTCCATGCGCATCCCAAAATACAGACGCCATAACCTTGCCAGCCGACTGTTGCGTTTTCCCACGCTTTGGAGCGGGTTCATCGTGTGCAGTCCACTCGGATGACTGTCGATTGGACTTCGGAGTGAAATGATGGAGCCATGTTTCATCCATTGTCACATATCGACGCAAAACTCGGGTTTATTACGCTTGATCATCTTCAAACACTGCTCCGAATCATCGACTCGTCGTTGTTTTTGGTCAAAAATGAGCTCGCGCGGCACCCACTATGCACAGAGCTTTCTCACACCCAAATATTCGTGAATGATATGATGTACATGTTCAGTTGATATCTTTAGAGTGTCTGCTATTTCATTCAATTTTAATTTACGGTCATTCAAAATCATTTTGGGGATTTTTTAATGTTTTCGTCGGTAACAACCTCTTTTGGGCGTCCACCGTCTTCGGTGCTCATTTCACCACGTTTAAACTTAGCATACCAATCCTTGATGGTTGATTTTCCTGGGGCAGTGTCCGGAAACTCGGCATCAAGCCAAGTTTTTGCTTCAACTGTATTTTTTCCCTTCAAAAAGCAATATTTTATCAACACACGAAATTCCTTTTTATCCATTTTTTTCACAATGACAAAAGTTGCTTCACTCAAAATGCTATAATTCACAAACTAATGATCCGACAGCTGTCAAATTTATACACGCATCTTTTGAGGGTTAGGGCTAACTAAAAAACATATGGATTTAATTCTAGTAGCGCCATCTATGTGTCAGGACGGGGACTTTTCATTTGACCTGTTACAACAGTCAACCACAGCACTGAACTACTGATTATACATAAAATTACAGACTTTATGTCACCTAAAAGTTTAACTGTTTCTTCGTTGAGAATTTCAAAGGGAATAAATTTTGCGTCTACAAACAGATGCAGAATTCTATAAACCTAAATAGGTTGATCTCTTTTCAGGAGCGGAATTACTTTTCCGATTGTTAAAGACAGTTAGGGTTACGATTAGAAAATGCTGAACAAATATTACAAAATATTTATTTTGGCTACTTTGTTTCGGGAAGTCTTCCCATTCCAAATCCAGTACCTTAGTGTACCATTTTGCATGCACATCGGTGCTAATAATTAGTGAAATAATAAACTTTGTTATTGTTTTACTAAATTAATACAATCAACTCATATTTACATTTTATTGCATTCGAGCTAACTTCCTAACAATACAGTTAATGAAGAAGATAATATCTTTAAATTAATGAGTATTAAATACAAACAGATGAAGACAAAATTGGGAAGAACTCACTCTTTACAACTTTTTCTTCATCTGTCATTGTATCAAGTTATTCGCTACTCAAATACAACGGTTTCTTTCACACCATTACCTGCTGGACTGAGAGAAGCATAAACACATTATGATTTCATAAATATTTTGCATAAGATAAAATTTAATTAACTTTTCTTTTTAGCAATGAAAAAATCTGGCATTTTATAAATCAGTTTCAAGACAGCGGAAATTTCAAGTGGTAATCAAGTGTACAATATTGGATGAATGTCATATAATAGAGATTGCTCAATAACAAAAATTACTGATATGGAAAATGTTTTGGTAAGGGTTAACCTATTGGGACACAATGTGGCTCAAACTATCCGTTCCTCACATTAACCCTATTTGGGCAAATGCTTCAATGTGACAATATGCAAATGTGTTTTCAGGCCGAAGGTTCGAATTCTTTAAGGATTTTAGACTTTCCCCCCACTTTCAATAGCACTATAGACATTTAAACGCGCTTGCACTTTGTCAACAAGATGCGGAGTGGAGACAGAGACAAGAGACACCTACGTTAACTGTGTGTTCCAATTCCTTTTTGGATCATTGTTGGACGGCTATGCCTTTTAAACTGTAAAACTTGTTTTCGAATGTGTTCAATGTTTAAATGAAGATTTAACATATTAGTTATTCAATTAAAATGAATACTCCACCACCTTCACGCCTTTTCCGACCGTCCACGCAGCAACTTGTCGTTAGTGTGCAATTATCTACGGTGTTGCTTCTGTTCAAAATGAAAATCCTAGCACATGCTAGTACAGTCTGGAGGGCATGCAACTAAAACTCATAATTTTTGGGTTTTTTTGAAAAATCTCAAAATATGATGCTCAGACAAATTTTGGATGCTTGATGAGAAATGAAGATATTCTGAACTCTACTAATATTTCCACCCTGAAATATTTCATAGCTTCTACTTCAAGAAAATTTTATACCAATCTTGAAACCATCGAGAGTAGAACCTTCCAAAGAATCGAAGAATATTCCTTAGATAACAGTATAAATAGATCAAGGAATACCTCTTGCTTTAAATATTTTAATATCTCCCCAGTTACAATCACTATTTTTATTCAAAAATCACCAAAATCTCAATTATACACTATTAACGTTACTCCTTTCTGAATAACGCTTTCGACTAAAAGGATACCTAACTTTCGACAAGGAACTCCAAGTCTATTCCGAAAATTTCTCTTCCTCTGGTTTTTCACCAACCCTCTGATTGGCTAGTCACATAAAATTATCTCATGATATTAAACTAATTTCAAATAGTAGTATAACTTTAAAATATTCCTAATTTTCAGCGAATAATTTTCTTAATGTTTAACTGTCTTTTTTAATTTTTAAACCTTAATTTTTAAGAAGCAATGTTTCCACACTTAAATTTAATTTTCTGGGCAAGTAATAGGCCTAAGTAACTTCTTTTCCAACCTTCATTTTTATAAAGCAATGTTTTTAAAATATTTACATTTAATTTTCTGGTCAAGTGATAGACCAAAGCAACTCATTTACAGCTATTCGATTGGAAATTAAAAGCCGAAAGACCAAAGAGCTCTGTCAACCATATGATGCTGCTGAAAATATGCCTTCAGAAATTCGAATGAAAACACACTGGCATACAGCCACATTAAAACATAAGCCCTTAATAGCATTAATTTTGGGGGTCGAAATAAAGAATTTGAGTGATCTGGCGAACAAATTCGTTGACCCTTACCAAAGTACTCGCCTACGCCTAGAAAGAGAAAGTAAATCATAAAGGAGATAACAGCCTTTGCTGCTCTATATTCCCTAACACCAATCAATTAAAGTAAATCATAACTGAATATACAAATCAATCATAGGTTACAATAAATATTACACAAAAGACTACACACTTAGAAAGTTAAGTACTGGCAATGAACTCTGAGCCACAATCAAACGATGAAGCTAACAAATGAACAGGTACTTCACACTATTTTGATGCCCAGCTTCATTAAACAAACAGCAGTCTCCATTATTCTGCACTACAGGCATTTGAAGGAATCAGGACTTGAAAACTGTTATGACTTGAATACAGTTTAATATATAATTTTCAATCATACCAACTGAATTACCAAAGACAATTACAACTACAGAACAATTTTGATAAGCATTCCCTGCCAACAACAATTTATACATTTTTCATATTTAATAATCAAAAAAAATTTACGAAGTGAAAAATTACTATTTCATCAATGGCATTCATCTCACCTTTTTTGATCAACACAAATAAAATTGCATCCTTTTCTTCAACATCTTCTTGCTGTTTTCTTTTAGAATTAGTATGAAACTTATAATAGCCCCATTATAAATCCATGAAAATGTGTATGAGATGAATTACCACTGATCTGTAATTTGTTGGAGAAGAATTTAAAAATACATTGACCGTTGTTTACAACTTGCATTCTATATTGAATGTGACTAGTCAATTGACTAGACTATTGTGAGTGAGATTAGCTGAGCTTTCATTCATTTCTTATTGGTCAAATTTTAAGAGTTATTAAGATATTTTTCTCAAAAAAAAAAAAAAAAATGATTTCAGCAATACTTAAAAATAATGTCAAAAGGGAGTACAAATAATACAGAAAATTCATACCGATATTGTAATTTATATTATTTCTCAATTTATATTAACACTGTAACTTACAGTTGAAAACCATGGACCCTGACTACCACGAGATAACAATTCCAACTGTATAGCTAACTTAATTTAAATCATAACTAATAAAATATTTTTTGAAAGAAACAGTAACATGATAATTATGCTAAGAATCTAAGAGCTTGCCCCTCCTATCTTCTTTAAAATAGTACTTCCAAAAAATTATTCATAACATGAATCAATTCTCTCTGTTTGTATATTTCAAGCATAATTAATCTCGATTATCTGAAAATTAAGAATTGTAAAAATCTAATTTTTAAAATGTTTAATTTTGAAAAATAAATAATTTATACAGTGTTCAGAATGAATACATTTTACATAGGGTAAGGATCACATATAAATTAAATATCACACATAAACCTATTTTCAGGGTCCTAATAACTGTAAAACTTAATTAAAATCATAGTGGACACATTAAATAATTTTACCTTTCACATTAATAATTACATTTGAACAATTTAGCTTTCAGAAAATTATGAAATTATTTGCAAGTTTTGTGTAATCTTAAACATAAGTTGCCATACATTTGAAAAAGAAAACATTAAATTTTTTTATGAAGAAAAGTAGACTTAATTTAATTATTACTAAATTAGTAGCTTCTAAATTTTGCAAAAAATGTAGGAATGTCTATAATTACTCTAAATAATTCTTATATATAGACAGATAAAAAAATAAATAAAAGTTCAATACAATACATATACGGATGCCAAAAAATATATACTGACTTCATAAAAGAACCCTCGCACAGTCAATTATCAAAAAAATACAAACATCAAAACAAGATGATCCATGTCAAATTTATATTCTTTATTTACAAAACTTTTTTTAAAAGGTGGTCATCAGAAAAATTTCTCTTTCTGTACATCAAGCATCATAAATTATATATTTTTTGTGAATATTAATAAATGTGAATATGTCTTGTCAAGTTTTTTGTCATTGTACCTTCACAAATTTACATAGTCAAAGCTATTACTTCCTTTCCTACTTTGATCTGTTTGTAGAAACAGAAATTTTTTTAAAAATAATCCATAACATTAGCAAATTATTATCAACCATACGATAATTTTGGTATTTATAACACAGCTACTTTTGATTGCTATTTTCAAAAGCAATACAAATATAAGAATTCATTATATGTATGTATTGCCTTTTAACATGCATAAGAAACCTTTTCTGCCAAATATTATCCATACATGGCATTATAAACATTAACAAATCATTTGATTTCTCAAAATCTCAGGCTGGCACACAACAGGCATGTACTAGACAAGAATGAATAATAATTTAATGATTTCCAAGATGAATTAAAAAACATCTTTTTTTAAATCTTAAAATAAAAAAATATATATCATGAAATCTTTTTTTAAATTTGAAGGCCTTAAAATTCAGGGGATTTCTTATACACATCAAAATGTGTTACATTTTTCTGGCATTCCTTGTGAATACAATGTCATTCCCCTGTACATACATTCTGGTATTAAAAATTATTGACATCGATAACTTTAATGAAATAATCATTATTACAACAGTGTTCATTCTGGAAAGGATTCGAAAGGTGGTGGTCTGCACTGTGTGCTCCTTGAATCTTAACTAGCATTATGTGTGTCTTTTTACTTATTTATGAGTTACCCATTAATTACAAAGTGATTTACATGTTCTTCATGAATTCTAAGGAATTTTTGCAAATTTTTATGAGGAAATTTATCACATACATAAAATTCCTTTTTTTACCAAAAATTTTGTTTTTTAACCCCATATATAATTGTGCCTTTTTACAAGACAAAACCAATCTCTTTGGAATTGCTGCAGACCTTTTTGAGATACAGAATGAACTTGATTTCAAACATATATAATAAATTACAAGCCTTTAACTAAAGCTTCGAGATTAAAAGTTACAGCTGTTTAGAGATAAGTAAGGCACTATATAATATACTATATGTAAAAAATGCTAAATTGTTTAATTTTTCACATAAATAAAAGTTAAAAGTTGACAAATAATTTGCAATGATACATAGACATATATTTTTGAATAATTCAAAATATATACATAGCATTTTACTAATTTAATATATGTTCAAATCCATATAAAATCCAATAGGTTTTGCATTTGTGATCTAATAACAAAACAACATTTTTACACTATATAAAATGGGGGGAAAGTAATTTTTAAACTTCGAATCAAAAGTGAAATTTCACAAACTTAAAAAAAAATACAATTTAATCATAAAAATTAATAAATTTCTTAATACATTCAGTAATGTAACATTGAAGTAACAAAATATGAATGAGCAATCAAATTTAAAGTGCAATCTTCATAATTATCTTTAACAGGAAGCAGTTTCTGTAATCACAATAATAACACCTGAAAAGATAAATAATAAGAATGTTAAGAATTTTATCAAACATGGAAATCACAGTGGCAAATATTATTTCAGTATTATAAGCATGACATTTAACTATTCAAATTTGTATCATGCACTTCACAAGATCAAATACCATCTAAAACATTTGATAGTTATCACAGCAACATCCCAGATGGATATATAGAAAGAAGTACAGACAGTTTAAGTTTAATATAAATTACATAACAATAAAATTGAGCCTCAAGGAAATATATATAAGTCATTTCAAACTATTTCCTCTGTTTTACAATATATTATTCAATACAATATGGTTCCTATTTTTTTTAAAAAAATTAGAACACATAATATTAATACATAAGGGAATAATTTTAAAGGCTTTCAATTTGAATTTTGTTCAGGAAGATTTCCACTGAATATTAATTTTTGCCAAATTAATAAAAAATGTCTAATAATGTATTTATTGCAATAAATATAAAATGATTTAAGTTATCTAATATAATAATGCATGTTGAATAATAAAAACTTTTCATAGCAGATATAAGTTACTTAATTACATAAGATTCAAATATATATACATAGTTCTTTCTACACTATAAAAAAAGGAGCATTTTGCCTCATAAACCTCATAAAAAAATTTTAATAAAAAAAGGATTATTTATATGAAATAAGTTCTTATTGCACCTAAAATATTTACAAAAACATTTCATTTGTTCAATTCAATCCAATGATAAACATAAAGCAGAAATAATGCCAACTATATATCAAAAAGATAAGCAAGAAAAACATTCAATAAAATTTGTCAACATGAACTTTGTACAGACAGTGTTTTCAATATTTTCAAGCATTATCTCACATAATTTCAAATGATCTCTATACCAATGATGGCAAACCTGTGGAACAGTGGGTCAGACACTACATACAAAGGCATTTTAAATAGCCCGAGCATTAATTTATAAGACTTATTTTGTACATCATAAAAGTGGGAAATGACAATCTAAAATAATGAAAAAATTAAAGTAAAAATATCTAATGTCAAATTTATAAAAATAAAAATTTAAATTCTAAGCAGACATTGGGTAACTGATTTTCTATGATATCACTGCATCTGTGATATATGACTCTCGTTGCACATTTTCATTGCATTGTAAAATGGAGCAGCTTACAGTGATGAACTAATTGACACTTTTGGCTTAGGAGTCTAGAAGCATTTAACAATTCAACTTTATTAATTTTTTATTAATAATTTTTTTCCTCTACATATATATACATTAAGTATTATTGAAAAGAAATTTCTTCTAAAATTATTGTATTTGAAACAAAATTTCTCTTATAACCCTGTACTATGTCAGCAGTAGAAATTTTTTTAAAAAAATGATATCAAACAGGATAGTTTGATAAATATGGTGTAATTGCAAAGTATAAAATGATTGTGTGTATTTTGTAATGAAGAAGTCACTTCACCAACATAAAATGTAAAAAGATATTTTGAAAAGTAGCATTCAAATCTCAGCATCTCAACAGATTCAGAAAAAAAAAAAAGAAAATTTTTACCAAAGGGAAACAAAATTATTCATAAAACAGTGTTTTAAAAACTTTTTTTCTTCCAAAAAATAAAATTACAGCTGCTAGTATTCAAGTACCCTAAAGCATAACTCACCATGGGAAACTTCTTTCCAAAGAAGAGTTTATAATACATGAATTTTTACAATGAAACGTTACTTTGCTTGCAGATTTTATTAATAAAAAAACAAGACTTAGTTACAAAGTGTATACATAAATTACAAGTCACAATATGATTAAAGATCAAGAAATAAAATTAGAACAAATATTTATTTGCAAATATGTAAAGGGTGTTGCACAGTTAACAATTTTCGCTCAATATACATACGAAAATATAACAGAAGAGCTAATAAAATTATTAACAATGAAAAGGGAAAGTACCTCTTTTGATATATTTAAAGAATTTGACCATGCAATTTAAAGAAATAAATATTAATCAGTAGAAAATTGTTTCTGTAGTAACAGATGATGCATTCAATGGGGTGGGGAAAAATATAGGTTTTATTCAATACTTTAGAAAAAATATAAGACATTCTCTCATTGAATTTCATGATATAATACACCAAGCAAGTTTTATGTGTGAAGTTAGGTTTAAAAATATTTTTCAATGTAATGCCAGTTGTTATAAAAATCATCAAATTTATAAGTGCAAGAGGTCTTGTAAACAAGAATTTGCACAATTATTAGACGAAACTTAGTGCAAATATTTTGTGATTTTGACGAATAATATTCAATGGTTCATTTGTGGTCAAGTACTTAATCAGTTTGTCATTCATTAAAAGATTATAACTATTTTTTGTGAATGAAAAATATTTATGATATTTGTCATCTTCACAAATAATAATGTAATAAATATCATGAAATATTCCCCTCAATAACAAAAACATTTTCAAAACACAATTTTTGAAAATATACTCGATATTAAAAAAAAAAAAAGAAGCAGTTAAAAAATATTTAATCATTATACAGGAAACAAAACAAGGTTTACAGGAGAGATTTGATTATTTTAAAAGTTTAAAAAATGTATTTCATTTTATTTTAGATCTATACAAAATGGAATTTGATACAATGGAGTTAATCAAATTTGTGTGACTAGGTAGATGAATGAGTGGGAGTCAGAGATAATAGCACAAAAGTAGAATAGTTCCAAAGAGGATAAATTCATTTTGATTAATTCCAAATCATACCATTTAATCTATATTAAAGATTAAATTTAAATCAATGCATCTCTACAAACAAGCATTTTACTTTTTTGTTCAAAATTAAAAAAAAAAAAAAAACAATATTTTTCAAAAAAATTTTAAAAAAAAAAAAAAAAAAAAAATTAAAGAATACCTTCAAGACATTCAGTTATGCCAAAGAACAATGATTTAAAAAAAAAGATTGTTAAAAAGCAAAAAGAACTACAAAATGTTTTCATAAAATATCATCTATTGTTTTACAAAAATCATCCGCAGTTTTTCACAAACAGCAACCAAAAAGCAAAACATATGACTATGTCGAAACTTCTCACAGAAAAAGAGCTGTTAGGAATACGAAAAACAAATTCACCAGATTAAGTTGGTCATCACATCCAAAAACCCTCAGTTGCCAAGGGATACCTGGCACTTCGCTTTAACAGCCTAGATTTAATAAATTCATACCAGAACAAGAATGCACAAAATATGGATCAAAGATCTAACACTCCTCTCGGATTTTTGTTGGTCTATCCCATCATAATCGAATTCTACCACAAACATTATCATGTATTGAAGAATTATAAATTTGATATCAGCCATCAAGAATATTTGTGATCTGTTTTCCCAGTTATATTTAAACACCAACATTTTTGCCTTATAATATAGTTTTGCATTGACCTGAAATAGTATAATTTATGAAATCCCTTCACAACTTAATTTCATTCCCTTAAAATTCATTTTGATCTAATTTACTTGAAAAATGACAAGAACTTATTGAATTGATTAAATAAAAATAATTTAATACATTTGTGTCAAATGAAAATAATTTATACATTGTTGTTCAAAAACAATCCAAATTCATAAGCTTTATCAGGGTTTACATCTTATGGTACTTTTCCTTTAAAGGAGCCATTGACAATGGCTAATTTTTTTTCGCCAAACAAGAGCGATATCACGGGTAATCGCAGTAGTACTGCGTCAGGAAAGAGGTGAATTCACACAGTGCGATTCGAGCCATTTTTTTTACATCCCCTTTCATGGAAAAGTGCCAATTTTATTTTAACCCACTTCTTGATAATGGAAAACAAAATTAATACCAAGGAAAGGTTTTTTGAAAGATAAAATTTAAAAGAAACCTTATTGAATTGCATCAATCACATTTGTTGGTGCCATTATGTTTTCCATTTTCATGGCGAGGGCTCAAATGTACCCCAACCACTTTTTATTAAATCATGAATCTATAAGATTGAAAAATAAAAATATAGTTTCTCTTGTGAAAATTTAAAGAGCATTTTACATTAAGAACTTCTGCAACTGAAAAAAATTAAACCAAGAGTTGAATTAATGTAATATGAATAAAAATTCCTTTTAATGTCCAGCATATAATGTTCACATTTTACTGGGAGTTTCCTTACAAACTACAGTAAACTTTTGTGACCCTTAGTTTCAAGAACTCTGTGCAATCCTGAATCAATTACAGTACAGACAACAGAAAATATTACTATTTACACATGAAAAAAAAATCTAATTCCCATAAACACGAAAATATAAATAAATCTACAAACCAAATACTTTTAAGAGTCGCAAATATCCTTACTTCATCTTCAGGACTTTTTATTCATCAGTATTTTCCATTTTAATTTGAATATCATCATCAATCCATTCTTCCATAGATGCATCACCAGGTGATATCAATTCATTTGAATTATTTGTATTTGCTAAATCGCGTCCTATATGAGTTTGGAGGTGTTTATCTCTGTGGCTCTTCTGTTTAAAAGATCTAGAGCACAAATTGCAAGAGTAAGGTCTCTCTCCAGAATGCACTAAATAATGCTGCTCTAGAGCACCTTTTGTCTTAAAACGTTTGTTACAAACCTCACAACCAAAATGCCTATACCCAGTATGGGTCAAGTAATGCTTGTGCAAATTAGTCTTCAACGTAAAGGCTCGAAAACAAATACCACAAACGTGAGGTTTTTCTCCAACATGGATCAAATGATGTTTTTCTAAATATGCTTTTGATAAAAATCCCTTCCCACAGACATTACACAAAAAATAAAGCTTTTGAGTCGAGTGGATTTGGTAATGTTTGTTCAAATTTGTCTTTAAAGTAAAGGATTTTCTGCATATAGAACATGTGTGAGGTTTTTCACCTGTATGAATGAGTTCATGCTTTTGTTGATATTGCTTAGAAGTGAAACCCTTACCGCACTCTGAGCAGAAAAATCGCTGCTTCATGGGATCGTGGGTTCGATAATGTTTTTGAAGGTTATCCTTGAGTGCGAAAGTTTTCCTACATATAGTACATTCATGAGGTCTATCTCCACCATGCAATGCTACATGTTTATGGAGATATGTTTTGGATGAGAAACTCCGATAACACAGATCACATGTGTGTAACTTATTAGCAGTCTTCAATATTTCCTTCTCATCAAGACTTGAGGAAACATCTGTTTTGGGTTGCTCTTCACTTTCGAGATGCGTTTGCAAGTGTTCTTCAAGAGTTTTTTGTTGCAGAAATGCTTTTTTACAAATGCTACACACATGTGGAACAACAGTCAACTGTGTCGGTCCGTTTTCGATCTTAGTTGCATTCACAACAAACATTATATCAGCAATTGATATATAAATACAAAGGTTATTTGCCGCAATTATACAAAGTCATATCAATATAAATATACGTGTAGGTGGATTTTAAATCAAAGAAGAAAAATACCATAATTAGAATTAAAATGCAAAATGAATTCAAAACACAAAATTAAGACCACAACATTGAAAACTTACGGTTACAGTGAATATATCAAAAACAAAACCAAAAAAGAAACTCGGTATGAATTCATTCTGAAATTTTAATATCTACTAATGCATTGCATAATAATAAAAAAAAAAAAACCCAATTAATTATGATTAAACCTTGTATCACTGACTGGCAACTACTATTGTTACACTATAATAATTAAATGCTTTAGTATCCTTAAAGAATAAGTCAAATGAAATCCATTTACTTAGGATAGTTACTTTTAGTCCTCGATATCCCTCATAAAGCAAAAACAACCAAACCATTTACTTGAGGATTGTGAATCAATAAAAAATAATACATGATTTATTAACGAAAAATTACAGTTGAACAATTTTAATCTAAAAGCTCTAAAACAGTGGTAGCAATTGTTTTGGCTCAGTCCGAGCCGAAACAATTGCTACCGGTATGTCGCACATTTAACGACTAAATTAGGTGGCAAACTTGCGCCAGCGAGTTTCCGCTTCTGCTCAGTATTTATGAGAAGTTTAAAAGAACAATTAGAAAATTATTTAAAGTTAAATAGGCTATTATGATTAAGTTATTAGGTTGGGGAGAGACAAACGGCAGGACTGTTTTCAGCAATTGCTGCAACCATTCCCGTTTCCTCTTCGAGGTGGAGGAAAGTACTGTTTTGTTCTTTTGTAGAGATCAATGTCAAAATGAAATTTGAAGTTATTATTGGGCTGGTATTATGGATGTTTAAGTAGCTGAAGCCATTTGGTGGTTTTGTATGCAAAGTTTTGCTTATTATTTATATCCGTGAATTTGGTTTGAGCTTTGATCAGGGGATTTGCATGATTTTATGGATATGAATATACTTCTCGAAAGCTTAGTGATAAAATTATCAATTAGTTCAATTTGTAGGCCATTGTGTATTACGGAATTTCTGACGCACCATGGAGCGTTTGTCATGATTCTAAGTATTTTGCTTTATGTTTGTATGTGTTTCAGGTGAGTTGGGGCTGCAGCCGCCCATACAGGGGAGGCGTAAGTAATAACTGGGCGTAAAATCTGCCTATAGAGTAGAACTTTATTTTTGAGTGAAAGTGGTGAGTGTCTGCCAATAAGAAAAATGCAGAGGTGGATCTTATTCCAGAATTTATCTTTTTAGTGTTTTATGTGTTTGGAATAAGTTAATTTTTGATCTATGAGCAGACCCAACAAACCAATATCCAGCTGATTTCTTCGTCAAAGAGGTGTAGGTAGAGTGTGGGATTTTGGCTTCCTTTGTGGAAGAGTATTGCTTGTGATTTGTCGACATTCATGGCTATTCTCCAGTGCCCACATATTTAAATGAGTGCATTGAATTAATTTTGAATTTCAGAGAAGAGATAAATTGTACCATAAAAATCAATAAATATAATTTAAATAAATATATTTAGATTTATTCAATATATTTATCGTGTTAATTTCATATCATATACAGCCGCAAGTACGCTTAATTTAGAATGTTTAAGGGGACTTAGTACCTTACGAAATCAAAAGTAGAACATTTTGACAAACTTTTTTCAATTCTTCATAAAACAACAATTTTTGCTCATTTCAGTATGAAACTTTGTCAGTTTGTGTAATAAAGTACATAGTTTAAAATATTGGGTCAAGTTTTGCTATTAAATTAATATATTTTCTTATACAACATGAAATATGCGTACAAAAATTTGAAAAATAAATTAGCTTACCTTATGTTACCCACAAGATAACTTTTGAAAGATGTACAGTAGAACCATAATTCTTATACTAAATTAAAGCTAAATAATGACCTTATTCTGTAAACCTCAAATTTTAAATTTACCTTACATTAAAAAAAATTGAAAAATTAAAAAGTTATCAAGTTTGTATTTAGTAACTTTTTTTTCATGTATCATGTTATAAAATAAAATTTAATCATCCTATTAACAAAATTGAGGTTCACAGAATAAAGGTTTACAAGTACAATACTCATGTAAAATTTTAAAGCTCTGCATGCAAAAGATTTTTTTTAATCCTGTGGGAAAGTGTGAAAATAGCAAACTGAAAAAAAGAGGTTTGTTTACATTGCATTACATAGAACAAGCCACTTTAGACATTTACTTTTTTTGTTGCACAGGACGTAATAATTGTCGGAGTTTGACGCGGTTTGTTTTAAAATGCTCCTAACATTTAGTACTATTTTTTAAAATCAAATTTAAAAAATCGAACTTTTGAAGGTGCAAAGGTACTAAGTCCCCTTAATGAGATATACGTACCCTATGGACAAGTTCAACCGTAAAGCTTACTATGGGGCGCTGCAGTATTTCCAAACCTTCCCTTTTTCCGTTTATAACGATATCTCCATTATGTAAATTTTTCAAAAAAAAAAAATAAGTTAATGTCTGTCAGAGAGCATCTGTATTTACTTTTTGTGATCTTCAAGCAAGTAAAAAAATTTTTCTCAAATATAGAGAACATTTTCTCAGCAAATTTCTTCATAAATGGAAATTTTTCAACAGAAAAAAATGTTTATAAAATCAACTAATTTTATTACATTATACTTTTCTTTCACAGTGTGATATAACTACAAGTCAATAAGTTCAGACTGAAGTCCCTCTGGTGTTGTGTCCATATAAGTAGTGATGAGATAAGAGAGCTAATTGAAGTTA
>BMAW01103021.1:0-13834 GCA_019974015.1 Nephila pilipes
AAAAATAATGTTAGAGTGAAAATTTACTTACATAACTGCATCTAAATTTAGAGCTGTATTAATTTAAGCGTAATCACGTAAAGCTGTATTTTTAAATTTTATTTTATGAGTTTAATTTATAAAAAATACACGAAAATTAAATAAAAATATATTTTTCAAATTGATAAGTAACTGGCAATTGTTAAGGTAAAGAATATTAAATTTTCCTAATATGCATGGTATGTCGTAATACAAGAAATTACATTCATAAAGATACCTCCAGCGTATACCTATTTCCGAAAAATAAATTGCTATATGTAAAGTTAATCAAGGAATAAAGCTCAATTAAATTAATTACTGCATTAAAATTTAAGGCATTTATTTTCAAAAACTTATTACTTTCTTTCTAAACTGCTGTTTGTAGAAAATGCAACACCATGAAGGAATCATCAGAATCAAAAGAAATTCGCACCAAATGTCAATTATAGGATATTATGCAAATTAATAAAGTTTCAGAGCCATCGCGCGTGCGCGGCGCGCGCAGCGCCCTCTGAATTGATGCTGAAAGCGTATAAATAAAGTGCTGTAGCGGGACGTTGAAAAAAGTCTATGATTATTTGTTAGTGGCAAACGTTTAGTGAGACCTGAGTATGCCTCCACGACGGAAGAATAAGAAATTCAAGCAACTTACGGAGTTTGAACGAGGGAGGATAATCGGCCTTCGAGAAGGAGGATTTTCCTATCGCGCAATAGCAGCTCGTATGCAGCGGAACAGTTCCACAGTGATGCGAGTTTGGAAGCAGTGGACCGACGAGCACCGAACAACTCGAAAAACAGGCACTGGACGACAGAAGGTGACGTCAGAGCGCGATGATCGACACCTGCTCCGCATGGCGGTGAATGATCGCACAGCTTCCTCCAGGCAGCACGTTGGTCTACTGCTACAGGTTTACAATTGTCGGCTTCGTCAATTCGTCGTCGTCTGCTGCGCCGTGGATTGCGTGCAAGGGTGCCTTTATACAGGATTCCCCTCACGGCGAATCATCGACGGCTGCGTCGGCAGTGGGCTCTTGAGCACAGAGACAGGCGAGCTGATTGGCACCAAGTTGTCTTTTCAGATGAATCACGCTTCAATTTGTGGACCCATGATGGCCGTGTTCGTGTTAGACGTTATGCCGGTCAACGCTGCCTTCCTGAGTGTATTATTGAACGACATAGTGGTCGAACACCCGGAGTTATGGTCTGGGGTGCGATTTCGTATCATGGACGATCCAATTTGATACGAATTGAGGGTAATCTCAATAGCAACAGGTACGTCCGTGAAGTGCTACAGCCCGAAGTCGTTCCTTTCCTTCAAGGCATCCCTGGAGCTATCTTTCAGCAGGATAATGCACGCCCACATGTTGCGCGGACTGTTCGAGACTTCTGTTCAGCACAACGCATGCAACTTCTTCCTTGGCCTGCTTATTCACCGGATATGTCGCCTATTGAGCACGTGTGGGATATGGTTGGTCGGCGTCTCGCTCGTGATCCGCGTCCTGCAGTTTCCAAAGACGAACTTTGGTTGCGCATACAAGCGATATGGAATTCTCTTCCTCAAGCAGATATTCAACATCTGTTTGACTCCATGCCACGTCGTATAGCAGCACTTATTGCAGCGCATGGTGGCTGCACCAAATACTGATTTCGGACGCTTAATTTGTTTCTTTTGTTTTGAAAATTTCATCATTTATTTGTATCAGTACAAGTCGTTTCTGCATTAAATTTCATTTGATTCTGATGATTCTTTCATGGTGTTGCATTTTCTACAAACAGCAGTATAGAATATACTTCTTTGAGACCGTTGAAACTTCATTCGAATAACAAAACTGAATTATCCCAGTCACATATTATTTTACGTAATAACTAAAGTTATTTAATATTATATTATATTGAAAACTTTCTATTCCAGTTAGTATGTCACTCTGGGAGAACTATTGAAAGTTAACTCTGTAGTTGCAATGATATACTTAAGACTGTGAATTCGTTTTTACTCCTACAGAAACACCTTATTTTATCATTTTATGGTTAATAAATCGTAAATTATAGTATTCAACGTAAGTAAACTTAATAGTTTAATTCACTGTAAGTAAATTACTTACATCACTTAGAACACTTTTTATTGTAGCGTAGGCTATAAATAACCTCTCCAAAGACTTGCTTTGAATCCCCGTTTTTGTTCCCAGCTTCCCATTCATTAAAAATATATAACTTTAAAGCCATAAAGAGCAAAGTCAGGTGGCTTGGGTCAGCCACATTCATGGACATCTGACTCTGTTACATAGGTGCGGCAGAGTTGAATCCTCTTTGTGAGGTATTGTTGACCCATGTCATGGATATAATGTGAATTTATGGCCTAGCTGTGTGACGGCCGACACCGGCTTGCACGTGGGGAAAACTGACATTGTCCGACAAGAACGATTGGTGTTGCAGGGGACAAAATCGGAGTTTGTCTTTGATTGGGTGGTTTTTTCAAAAATGAAAATAAATCAAAAGAAGGGAGTGAGACAGAGCTACCCGAGGTCTTAAAAAGGGAGAAGAAGAAAAGGGGGATTCCTGTCGGGGAGCGAGAGAGCGTTACAGCTAGATGTTGTGGAGGCGATTGCCTTCTCTTGTGAATTTAGAACTAAATCGAGCTACATGGGATATTAAGATATTAGTGGTATTTCAACTATATGTGTTTGGACTTGTGCTGTGTAGCTATATGCGTTTTGACTATGTAGTTAGATGTGTTAGCAGTGTGCGTAAATAGAAACCAGGCGGAAACGCCTAACTAGAATGTAATCCTTCGATTTGTAAAATAAAGAATTATCTTCTCTTAAGCTGTATGATTCCTTCACGCTACCGCTTCATTCTACGCATTCTGGGATCACGACGTTACAGTATATAAATGACAATAGGTACTGGACTGATAGGGCAGTAGTTGTAAAGTTATGTACATTTAAGCAGAGACACATGCTATCGTCATGGTCGAAATATGATTATCTAGAGTCCAGGTGTCTATCACAGTTTCTACAGGTTAATTTGTGGCACCCCGTACATTCTGACACAGATCCTGGCTACAAATCTGTTTGGCCACTAGGAAATGTCAGGAGTTATTTCCCCCATGAATTTTAAGATTAAGTTCAACACACTAAACTTTTCAAAAGTCGGATACACCCACAACGGTTACCAATTACTGGCAAGTGTCATTTCCTTTTGCGTTCGTGGTAACCAGAGACCAATAGCTAAAACAATAATTTCAGTTACTCAACCTACAGAAAAGATTATGTTTCTTGTTTTTGAAGTGATGAGGCCAATTTTATCCACACACACATCACGAAAATTCCGAAAGGTTGGAACCTCAGTAGAGTTCCTAAGCATTCCCGAAAACATACTTGTCTGCTGGCTATGGTAGCCACCTAGAGGAGTATTGCTTTATCCAAAAAGATAAAAATGTTCATCCGAGCATTTTTCAAAATAAAGTTCTTTCAGAATATCCTTTCTTACCGATCTTCAACAAATAAATTGGGTGAATGAGTGAAAATTTCAAGTCCTTTGGTATACTATCGTTTGCTATTGTTAAATCTGTTCTTTGCAAAACTTTACATGGAACAATTTGCATTTTTAAAACTATCCTGTTTGCAAATATTTCCATAAAATATGTTAGTTGTTATAACAAATGTAAGTGCAAAAAAGTGCTTTATAATGCTTTACTGAAAACATAATCTATATTATCTAATCTCATAAAACATAATTTACTGTATATAAAAGTTTGGTATCCCTTTTACTTAATATAACTAGCCAAACCAGAGTAGCGTTTTCAAAACTATTCTCAAAAAGGTTTCAAAACAAACACGTTTCAGAAACTTTAAGCTATTGTCATATTTCTCTCAGTCAGAAAAAAGTTAGATAAACAAAAAGTAAATGCACAACGCTTAAAGATGTTTGCATACATACCCCTTCTTAAGGAAGGGCTTAAACTGCCCTTAAAGAAATAGATAGGGTCTTTATGATTTAGGTATAGACACTTCGATTCGAATAGATCTTTTTTTATTACAAGATTTATGATTGGTGGGTGTATCTCGCACTTTCAACTTTATTTAACTCAAGCGTATGTTTTCGACATAATAGGGATATTACATTTTGATTAGGTATTTGGCAAAAATTTAAAATAGAGAGTTTGTATTTTCATAGCAGGAATATGGGTTTGTATTTTCATAGCAGGTATTCTTCGTAAAAATGTTTTAAAGATATATTTCGCAGAGAAATAATTTTATTAGAGATTTACGGGTCCACTATTACGAAGTGTTAAACTAATACTCTACAGTTCTTTAGAAAATTGATGGTTAAAACTAATAGACTAAATAACCCTTTAATTAAATATTGACTGGAAAATGATCGTTAAAAAGTGGAAGTATTGGATATATTTCTTTATATTGTTTTAACTAGAGAAAATAATGACATGTTGGCACATATTGAAAAATAAAATATGTTTTTCCTACCGTTTCATACCATCAGGAAGTCAAAACTCCTTTCGGCGCATAGCTGTTAAAAATTATTTATGAATTTATGCAGTTTACTGAAATATGAGTTAATGATGTATTTTTGTGAGTCCCCTTTTGAAAATATTTGATAATTTGTAATATTTTAATTAGTCTCAATGTAATGTTCTATCTTCTTATCTAGAAAGCTAATTTTTTTCATGATTATATTTCGAGTATGGTACGTGTTATTTGAAATTTTAAGGAAACTTACTCTTTTGACAAACCTGATTCTACGACATCACTTTGTGTTGACATTAAAGAAGTTCTTCAAAATTTTTTGACACATTTAGTGAATAGTTGAATAAAGATTTTCTGGAAAGAAATATTTCTGCCCCCCCTCCTCCCGGAAACTTTGAATTTCAAAACTTTTTAGTTAATGGCTCTTTGGGTACAAAATATCCTACAGTGTATTATAATAAGGCTGCAGAATAAAATAGCAATAAGATTTAAGTTCTAAAAAACACTTTAATTTATATATGGTTTGATATATTGCAGAGAAAAGGCTTAAGCAATTATCCTTAAGCAAGAAAACCGTTAAGCAAGAGCAGCTATCTCAAATTACTAAATGTACAGTTTTCTTATTTTATATGTGTTTTTCTGCAGAATCTCAATTAATATTTATGAATGCAAAATGAATTACATTTTTAAAGATGTAGTGATTCGAAGCAAATTACATTTTTTCGAACAAATATGAAAGAAATATATTTCCAAATAATTTAATAACAACGAAATTATTGTACAACAAATGAATTGTAATAATGTTATCTAATTGGATTATTAGTATTAATGAAAACACGTAGAATACCTAATCTTTGTCAATTTTACTTTCCAAAAAATTTATCTCAGACGTCTCAGTTTGTTTCTTTCATTTATAATGATAATGGTTGAGTTTTATCATACATAAATCTAATTAGGAAAATATAAATTTAGATGCTTTTAAGATATTGAAATAAACGGATTTAGCTGTTGAATTACAGACAAAAACTAGCATAATTCAGAATGATAAATGTGAAATTTAATTTCATTTTATGCTTAGATAGTTTTATCTAATCAAAAATAAGACATTTTTAATCGAATCAGAATTGTGATTAAGCATATAATCTCGCCATTATTCTAAATTTGATTCAAATTGTAAAAATACAAAGCTTTTACAAATCAGTTCATTGAAGAATTTCGTTTCCTTTTTTAGAATATATTATGTTTCCTCCAAGAAACTTTTAAACATAAGAAACGCAATTCTAATAACTTAAACAATTTCTGCTGTTTCTATCAAATATGTTTCAAGCTTTTTCGAAACTTATTCTTTCAGGTTATATATATATTTAAAATGTTTGATTCAAGTAGAAATCTGTTAATATATTTACCGTTTATAATTGAAACATGTATATTTTTAAGGTTTTGGAACAATTAGGAAAATAATGAGTGTAATTAATGATAACATTTGTCTGATAGAAATTTAGAAAGAGAACATATACGATTTATTGATGATGTTCAAAATTAAAAGAATTTTCAAATTTGGTAGATTATCTCAACAACTGGACAGATTTTAATGAAATTTAGTTTGTACATAAGGTTAATATAATCCCAAAAAATAACCATTTAACAGCTATAATACACACGCATCGTATGTAACACTCAATGCAGTCACAAGGTATGAAACAGCAGTTGCAGAATAGAACAAAAAAAAATGGATTAATAGGGAGTATGGTCCCCTCTTACACATTTATAGGTCTCGCAACGTGATTTTATACTGGTAATAAGGGAGTTTATGAGTTCCTGTGGCAATTGGCTCCACTCGTTCAGCAACCCTATTGTTCAAGAGTTGCAGTGCCTCTTTCAAAGGTTGGTGTTGAGGTTGTGTGCTGCCAACCAATATGATGCCTGCCCAGACCATCAAGCCTCCGATGCTGTAATGGTCGATTTCTCGATTTTTGGAGCGCAGGTAGTGGATCCCGTGTTCTCTCCATTTAAAAGTACGGTGAGAATCACTAGTAAGGCTGAAGCGGGACTCATCGGTGAAGAAAACGGTCACCCATTGAATCATGCTCCAATCGTTATGATCTCTGCATCATTTTAAGCAGATTCTTCTGTTCACAGAAATGAGCGGGATGCAAACAACAGGTCTTCTCGCAAACATCTCTCTCTCATGAAGTTTCTGGAAACAGTCACCCTTGAAATACGAGGCTGCATACAACACACGAAAGACCTGAGAATCTGTAGCATCCCTGTTACGCCTCGCTTTAATGGACCAATGGTGATCTTCTCTGGTCATCAAGGATCTTGCGCGACCTTGCCTAGGATTTCTCTCACGGATCCCGTATCCTTAAGATGTACCCATAAGTTGGACACGACGCTGGGCGTTAAATCGAATTAAATGCAAATCTGGACTGGCCTGCTTCTAGCCTACCCACAATTCGCCTCCTCATTCCATCATCTAAACGTTGGTGGTTACTCAATTTTACTGTTTGAATTTTAATTTAAGCGATTGCTGCAAAGAATAAAAGAAATTCGGCGAAATGCGCTAGCGAATGAAATGCAGATTTTGGCACGCGAGTTTAGAAATCCTGTTTTTCGACTAGGTCCTCCCCTATACACGCCTACGCTTACATATTCGACGTACAAGATTTTCATCTTTTTTTTCGAAACAGTATTTTTACATTTCGTTTAATTATTTTCATGAAATTCTACAAAATATGGGAATTCTCTTAATTCAATTTTGAACACCAATGTACTTGATCTGCTTTGTTTTGTTGTATATATGATTGGAGAATGGTATCAGAAGATGTTTGTCGTGTATATAATGAAACGAAATCTCTATCGTTCGTAAGGTGAATTTTATTCCATGTGTGTCACTGGATTGAGAAAGTTCGGGAGTTTTGTCTTTTAATCTTTATTTATTTATCTCAATATCATTTTTCTCATGCTTACCTTAAACACGGATGCATTATGTAAATTATATTGGATGTAGTGAAATGTAACGAATAGAATTCAGGAAATACGTGTGCATAATTTGGTGTGTTTAAAATGGATATCGATATTTTAATGCATGATAACGATTGCAAATCTAAGGCTTCAAATGAGACATCAGTGGCAGATTTTCGTGGAATAAAAAGCTTCTAGAATGTATTAAGGTAGTACTGACAAAGAGTTAATAACTTGAACACTCATCTTTTGTTTATATAAAACTGCGAACTCTAGTAGGTTTATAAAAGAAAGGTTAGTTTATTGTACTAATTATTAATTCAAATGCACATATGGAAATTACTACTACAAATAAAATAGGATAAATCAGTATTGAAAACGCGTTGGGTTGCATGAAAGACTTCGATTATTATTACTACTTTAATTTTCTTTTCATTAGACAAATATTCAATGATTTTATAAGTAAAATTTAAAAAAAAAAAAAGAAAAAAGAAATAAAGGAAATAATAAGGGGCATTGTACAATATCTAAACAATAAATTTTTAAAATATTTACTCCTGTAATTTTGAATTGCATCACTAATTAAAAAAAAAATTGAGATGCACAGTAACTTTTCTTCTTGAGAAACAAGCCAAGCATTACTTAGGTTACAAACAAAATATTCTAAAGACATATGTCATTAATGTATTATACAAAAGAAAAGTGCATTTTAAGACAATTTAATTAAATTCTGAACCGTAAAAATCATTTTGAATACAGAGAAACACCTTTCAAACATTTTGACGTAATAAAAAGCTTTTGAAATGCAATACGTTCTTTCACACGCAAAAAATTCTAGATGACTGAAATATTACCCTATTTTGAAAAATATTCTCCCCAATGACAGGAAACAGCATATAATTTTTTTAATAAACATTTTTTCTAAAAGTTACATTTTTTGCAATGTTTATAAACATATAAGAACTGAAGATTAAGATCGTGCTCCAATTATTTCAAAAATTCTTCGATGACCATATGATCATTGTTCCCCGTGAGCAATAAATCATTAAAATTAAGAAAACCTCATATTCATAAGGATCTGTGTTAATGAAACTCATTAGCATCATTTATAAGGACATTAAAATATATCCTTCGAGTATGATTTTTTTATTTCTCTTTATTTAAAAGATTTTACTATTAGAAATCATATTTATATTGGAACTGTGTTAAACCTAATACTATTTACAAGGGCATTAAATAATATGGTATATATTATTAGCGTCACTTATTTCTTTTTAGCAATTTAATACCATTCAAAAAATTGTTTCATATCGTTCCTCCTTGATCAATTTTTATATCTCTATATTTAAAAGATTTTATTATGTAAAATCATTTTTAATGATCTGTGTTAACTAGACATATAAACACCATATATTAGAGCAATAAATAATATTGTGTAGATTGCAACAATTATTTATTAATAGATTATAAAAGGGTTATATTAAATAGATTATTTAGGGGTATTAAATAATGTACAATATTTCTTTTTAACATTTTAACACCATTTAGACAACTGTTTCATGTCATTTTTAATTGGTGAATTTCTTACATTCCTTTATTGTGAAGATTTTATTATTTGAAACCATTTTAAGGATATGTATTAGACAAATAACATCATTTACAAGGACATTAAATCATAATGTGTAAATTGAATGAATTGTTTATTAATATTTTAAGAGTTATTTTAAATATATTTTTAAGGATACCAGGACATACAGGGTAAAATAAAATACAAAATTTAAGATTCTTTCTTTTCGTGATACACACACACATTTAAGTTTTAATAATTCGTTGTAGAACTAGGAATTTTGTGTGCTAATAATGATATTATAAGCATTTATTGAACTATAAAAAATTTCTTAAAGTCAAAAAGGTTTCCTTTCCTTTTAAGTTGAATATAGACATAATGTTTCTGATATATTTACATTTAGGTACCATTTTTAAAAATAATATTCCATAAATACAAAAAATAGTTTACTCCTTATGCAGAAAACAATGAATAAAATACAGTGAATTAACATTTTAAATGATATACCTGTATATTTTTTTTGAAAAAATTCTAAGACTTCGTAATTTTGAAAATTTTAATTTTTTTTTTTTTTTTCTTTTCTTCATATATTTTTTTTTCTTACAACTGAGATATAACTTAGAGAAAAAATATTTTAGGTTCAGTATAAGCATATGTACTCTTTATGGATGCATAAGAAATTTGAAGTCGCAATGTGAAATTGTTTTTGAAATTCGCTTCAAAATGAAAATATAACTCACAACTCATGTGCATATTCAACTAAGTATTAATTTTAATTAAAAAATACTTTTATGGTTCTATAGAATGATTAAATTATCCTTATTTGGGGCACAACAATTCCAAACTTTACTAATAATTTGAAAACATATGCGTTAAAAAAACAAAGAGACTTAGATATGATACTCCATGATTCCTCGCATGCTCTTTTACTTTTGAGAATTTTCAATCATTTATTTCTTTTTCACAATTTAACACCATTTAAACAATTGCTTTATGTCTTTCCTCCTCGATGATTTTCAGCCACCCAAGAGGTTATTGCTTTCTATACCGTATAAATGTCGTTCCTGATTATTTTTCAATTATTTATCCCCTTTTAGCGCATATTTTTGATGTCTGCTTTCACCAGTAACGAACTTAATTTTGAAAAATACGTCACAATAATTATATCTTAAATTTTCTATTGGATTGAAATAAAATATATGCAATATATGTCTGATAACTGCTTTCACCATTAATGAACTTAATTTTCAAAAATATGTCGTAATAAATTTCCTCCAATTTTTTTATTGGATTAAGTTCTACAAATATAAAAACTAAGTGTTTCATTTCCTTATCGATTTATGCATTTCCTTAAATCAAATGTAAACTGGAATCATGATGTGACTGAAAATAAATAATATTATTCAGAATTTTAATTCCGCAGTGAAGCAGCCATTTTTTAACCCCCCAAGGGGCTATTGTTTTAGGTAAATTGCTTTTGACGTATCAAATCACTTCTCAAGTTATTATAATTAGCTTCAATTTTAATTGCATGTAGCTGATATAATATTCAGTTTAATAATTTATCGTTTGCTTTAATTTTAATTACATTTAGCTTAAATATAATCATTTTAATAATTTATAGTTTCTTTTGATATTAATATCGGAAAAGTTTACTATTGTCCATTTCTCGATACTTCATGTTTTACCTTAATTCTCATATTTAATTACAATTCTAAGATAGTGCACCTTGGGTGGCTAATTAAAATATTTGTCTTTATTTAAAAGATTGTTGTACTGCTTAAATACTTTTAAGGATCTGCGTTAATAAGAGACATTAACATCACTTACAGGAGCAATAAATAATATTGTGTCGAATTATTGGAATAATTTATTCCCTTTTATAATTTATCCCCTTTTAACAACTGCTTTGAGTAATTTTTCGTTGAACGATTTTTTTTATTCCGCTTTATTTAACAGATTTTGTCACATGCCTTTAAATGCAAGTTGGGGAGGATACAAGCTTAAGATAGTAATATTCGAAATATATTTTTTATAAATTTCTACTCATAAAAATGAGACAGCACCATCATCAACAAATAAAATCAGTTTCTAGAATTTATATTTTGAAGAAACTATTCAGATCATCAGAACAAATAAGACGAGATCACAATCCTTCCCTTTCCCGTCTTTTTTATACGAATATCGGGAAAAACGTCAATGTGACGGTGACTTGCTCAATAATCATCAAAAGATGAACGAAAAATTAGAGAATATATATTTCAATTGACATTCGTTCTCTTGCTCTTTATGAAATTCACATCTTTGCAATATACTCTGGCTCATCACCTGCGCGTTATAAGATTTCTATTATATATATTATTTTTAAATACATTTTGTACTCTGGCTTATACATTAATATTTATCTTTACCTAATTAATTTTTACATAAGTGTTTATATATTTTTTATTTAAACAATGTATAGTTGGATTAATTTATAAAATATTTTCGACAGGAATTTAGTCAGGCGCGTTAATACGCGGTTCAGTAACTCGCGAGTCTACTTTATACGGGGTTTAACTATGGGTCCATCCATGAAAATTTACTTATGATATTACTTTTATATTTAGTGCTATCATAATAATACTTTTCTTTTCAATGAATTTAAGATCAACTTTTTATACAGATGACGTTCCGACTTTCAGTTTTGTACATTCATTAATACCTTCTTTTTATTTCTGTTTATTTTCCTTTCATATAAGGCTCTCGAAGAAACAGAGCTACCTCTAAATTATATTGAGCAAAATAAATTCTGATTATGACCAAGTAAGTGAGATCTGTCATGAAAGATAGAAAGTTAAAAGAAATTCGTGAAAAAAATACATCATCCATTAAAGTTGGGTTGATAAAACCATATAAATTCAGTGTTATTTAAATATTTTTTTTATCTTCTTTTGCCATATACTTTTTAGTAACTTTTTATAACAAGTTATTGACTTACATATTGTAAAAGCAACATACATGGTTATTAATTTGCTGCCCAGAATTAACCAGTTTATTATGTAATTTAACGCAAATGTGGCCTGGGTGACGCATTCACCGTCTGCGATTTGTTTTCGTCTGAAACCTTAAATTAAAATCTTAGTTTCATCTGGCTTAATCTTTTCAAAGTGGTAGTTAATTTTTACAGCAAGAAGTAATGATATAATAGTTAAAAAATAATTTTAAAAATATTATGAACGAAACATTATTAAGTCATAAAGGAATCAAATTTCATTCCTTCAATGTGGCCTTTCAGTCTAATGGTCATTGTAGAGGACTCGTGGCAGGCGTTTTTCGTCGAGTTGTGTGTTTGAACCATAATGATACTTGAGATCTTCATTGTAGGGGCTGATTCGCGTTAAATCTAATCGAATCCCAACTCCTCCCGTTGGCGATGTGTGGAAATTTGGAAACGATTGTATCAGCTAAAGTGTCACATGCGTCGCTAAACCGATGCGAGATTAATTACGAGTCGAGATTAAATTACGAGATCCTTCGACAATAGGGTCTTGAACTTAGTTCGCTGTGTGTGTCTTTCACCGGGGTATCCTAAATAGGGTCTACATGCTTAAACTGAATTCTTATAATTCAGTTTTCCAAGCTGAGCTTTCTTAAATTGGATTTGTCGTATTGTAGACCCTCTTTCATACCTTCAAAGTTTCTATTTCTTCCGACGCTTTATCGTCAATATTGCTACTGAAGAATACCAGAAATAAATCAATTTTATTAATATTATTGAAGAAAAATTTGCAACCTATTCTGATTTTTGCAACTTATTCGAGCCCACGCCTGAGATTATTACAGTGAAACTGCAGATTCGTTTGCAAAATTCTCTTTCACTGATGGTGAGGGAATGAATGTCCCTACATCTTGGTTTCCTTTAATTAAGGTTTTAAAAAAATAAGCTTCGCCCTCTCTCTTTCTGCCTGGGAATTCTGGGGGTGAATTTGAAATACCGGTTTTTCGGTTCAGTACTAAATTTCAAGACAAAAGTTGAATTTTATTCCAATTTAGAATTTATTCTTCTCTTCTATGCCGGTCATAGTTCCTTCGTTTGTTATTTAAATTGTTTTTATTTTAAAACAATGTAAATTTATGTTTCTGATGCTCTTTTAGAGATGCTGACCACTTTATTCTTCCCTTTACCAAAAGTTTTCATTCAAAATATCCTAATGCTGAATGCGAAATCTTATGGCTAAAGTCCGTAAGTGAAAATTGAAATTTGTACTTCATGCGTAAAACCTGTATACTTACGGCTCATAAAATTACTCAAAAAATTTCATAATTATTTCAATACTGAGCTATATTTCTAAATTTTAAATTTTCACTATACTGTGCTAATAATTGTATCCTGAGTATACACGAATATATTTTTGTCCAGTGCTTTATTTTTGAATTTTCCTTCTTGTGTATTCTGTTTGTACTAAATATGTCGAAGGCAGACTGTCTACACTCATCAGTCGTAGCATCAGCACGCTCTGTTAAGAGAAAATCATGACGTCAAGGGAATATAGATTGATACGCATGCAAAAGAAAAAAGAAGAAAAAAATTAAAAATTGGAAGTATGTGAACTATGACGTCATACTTCTTTCGTTTTGGAGGGAGAAAAAAGGAATTTTTACAAAATGAGTAGACTGTTGCATGATGTATGAAGACATTTTTCGAATTTATCATGGGCACTCGCAAGATGATGTTGAGACTTTTTCAATTCAGAAAAAAAGGGAAATTCAGAATCAATATCTCATCCAGTTAACAAGTAAAATTTCCAGTTGAAAGAAG
>BMAW01103021.1:18834-30047 GCA_019974015.1 Nephila pilipes
ATCAATATCTCATCCAGTTAACAAGTAAAATTTCCAGTTGAAAGAAGTGGTTCCTTTTTGGGAAGTAAACGAATGCCGTAGTAAGTCAAACGATGAGCTTTGAAAATAGGTGCGCTTTTAAATGAGGATTTTTTTTTCAAACGTAGATTCGCTGTTTCATAAGAATGTTTAAAAGAGCTGAAAATGGAGTGCGTGTATATTCTGAGCTTTATTAAAAAGTAATTTTTTTAAAATTTAAAATTAATCAATTAGTAACAATACTTGACCATTGCAAAGTAAGCTGTTGTATTACATCAAAGTAATAGCACCTAAAGAATATCTCCTACAAACATTTTTCAAAGTTATGATGCACTCTATGTAATTGTATACAAATGAATTCTTAAAAAAATATTTATTTTTATATGTTGTAAAAGTATATATATATATATATATATGGGGGGGTTTATAATTTTACTCATTAAATTTCCGAATAACTATGTCAAAATTTTATTTTTAGGGACAATTAATATAAAAGGAATTGATTCATATGCAAAAAATTGAAAGAGTAAAAATATTTCGAAACTTTATACACAAAATCTTATCTATGTATAATTTAATTACATTTAGAAAATTTAGATATCTTACTCATAATCATAAAATAAAATTTCAAATCATGTCTTGGGAAAGTTATTCAAACATAAAACAAACCGTAATTTATAATCTACTAAAAAATTGCATGAATTCAAATCGATTGATTATAGTATAAAAACAATGTAGTTCACATTTTTAAGGGGAAGAATTTCATTTGCTAAAAAGGAAAATTCATCTACAAAACAGGAAACAACCACAGTGCTTTATAGACTTTTTAATACTGCTCTGAAGAATATCGAGTCAGATCATTTAAATTTCTGCATTAAAGGTAAAAGTAAATGTAACAAGTAAGACTACCTACGTAGTTAATACTTTTTTGTCATAAATTCAAGATGGTGGGCAATTTGTTATAGTCTATATTCTACCAAATGTGTTTTATTTCAGAAATATGAATACCTTGATTTTTATTTTATGATTGTCTGAAGTTGGGATAAAGAATCATTCAATTCATTTTACTATTTGAAGCATTGCTTCATCATCTGAATAGTACGAGAATAAAGACAAAAAAAATGTTTATTTGGAGAATCATATTTTCTTTTTAAGAGAAAATGTTATAACATTTATCGGTACTTTTTTACTGAACTCAAAAGAAATGTTTGATATTTCAAAAAAGAAAAAAAAACTTCAGCAAAAAAGTTATTTCTATTTGTTGTAAAGTTTCAGATTGAAGAAACAAATATGATTGATTATTAACAAGAAAAGCTTTGTTATACACTCATTCTTAATTTCACAGCTTATTTCGGCAGTAAATATATAGCTTAATTCTGTTAGTGGAACTTTCTTCCATGCATAAAACTAACAGTAGTACTTGAGTATCAATGACAATTCCCTTTCATTCTCTATTAATTATATATCATTTATAAATCATTATATCTAAGTCACTTCACTTCAATTTTATCTTCAGCTAATTAACCTTATCAAATTTCACTTTTGGTTTGGAAGAAATTGTAATTTTATGCAATTCAAATCAATAAAATACCCCAAGGTTAGGGAAGAAAGCATCCCGAATAGCTCAACGCACCAAGTTTAACGATAAAATATTTATTTTATAAAATCTTGAAATTTTGATGAAGTTGTATTTTTCTCTCGATAAATTATAATTTCTCCAAAGAAAGGTAATAAAGCAAGAAGAATATTTACGACCTCAATAATGGAATTGTTATTGCTATTATAGGACTAGAATATCTAATACAAATTAATATTTTGTCTGATATTAACTGTAGTATATGTGGATTGTTATTTCCTTGAGATAATAATCCATTATTTACTTTAGAATTTTCTTTATGTGATAGAATTACATTTTTATACAAGACACGAAAAAATGAATATTTTTTTCATGTTAAGTTTTGCCTTTTTGCAAACATTTCGTAGGAGAAAAATCTGAAACGAAGAAACCAAAGTGTTTTTCAAGTAGGGTTCAAAATAAGTTGAAAAATTAATAAGTTTGACGTTTTAATTTGTCATATTTAATTTTCTTCTACATAGAAAGAAAAATATTTGAAAGAAATCAGTACAAAAAAGAGATATTATGTTTCTTAAATTACCAAATAACATTTTTTCACACAAAAAGATAAATATAATAAGAATGCCTGATAAAGAAACTTTATCTTTGATTATGCTGATTTTATTATTTCATTTGACATCGGTAAAAAGTTTTTCGATTTGAAAAAGAAGTATTCGATATATTTTTTCAGTGGATTTATAAATCATATACTCATTCTATTTCATTATGTTTTCAGTTAATTTTTAGACGTAATTTTTTTTAACGAATGAGGAAAATTACTTAAAAATTATGAGCAAAAAATTTGTTTAATTTTTCAAGAAAAGAATTGATTCATCGTGTTTTTTGCTTAGAAGATAAAATTTGCCTTAATGATAATTTTTGATATCCAAAAGTTTTATTGTTATTTTCCATCGTAAAAACGCTGAAAAACGAAATTTTAAAACTTTTTAAAACAAATAATACGTTTCCAAGTATTTTCCTCTCTTTTCTTCAGTCTTCTCTGTTCTCTTCAGAAATAGAATGATATTTCTGTTTTATTATTATCAAGAAATTAATCCATTTGTAACTTTCTATTACACAATTTTAAAAATATATCAGGTGAGATTTTTAATAGCCATGTTAAAAATATATCAGGAACAGACTTTTAATAACCATGGTAAAAATAATGTAATTTGGCTTATGATTAAGAGCTTTTTTTTATTTAAATAGAGACATAACTAGGAATCATTTAAATATCAAGTCGATCTTGAAAAGGAAAATATTTAACTCACTAATATTGGGAAGAAAATTAATTAAATAAGTAAGTTTTGAGATTGGAAAAGAAAATTTAAGATGTATTTGTAGAATAACTTAACAAGGATTTATTAATGAAGAATATTACTGATTGGCATCTTTATTTTGCTGTAAGTGCATTAATAACAAAAACTCTTCCAGCGAAAGCAAGATAATTCCGAAGATTTTGTTATAATTTCGAAAATCCATTTAAAAGACTACAATTCTTTTAGTCATATAATTACTATACTTCCTATCTTATTGATATTTTTGAAAATACAGGTGCTATGAATTACTTTCTTATCGATTTAAGTCTCTGGAAAAACCAACTAGTGTCCAAACTAAACGAAAAGTGGAACTATGTGTGTATATTTAGTAATATACAATTAGAATAATAATCCTAATTATTTTATCCATTTAATTATTTAATTAATTCATTTTAAATTGATCACTACAATGCGAGCCAAGTAACGGAACTCTCATCAGGCCCTTTACTTTGAAATTATACTTTGAAACAGGTGTCATTCAGAGTTCGAAAAAGGTTAAATTTAGGTAAAATGTTAGAAAAGGTTATTTTTTTTTTGCTCGTAAGTGTTTAATGCCAAATTATACATTTTACAATTTTAATTTTTAAAACATCTCTGTTTTTGAAGGTGTCCTTAAATATGTTCCAAAATATGTACTTTACCAATCCATGAATACATCTAAACAAATCAAAACGCTTTCATCATACTATCGTAATTTCTTAATTTTATATAAGGTTTCCCATATAACATTTTTATAAGGGTGTGCAGACAAACTAAAGTTCTAAATCCAGTTATAGTAAAAGATTTATCACTGAGTATTAAGACTTTCGAACAAAATGAGATTTGCATGCAACATTTTTACCTAAAAATTCTTTCGGATTTTCCCTATTTCCCTGAAACATCCCTTTATGTATCAAAATATAAATTTGACAAAGTGTTATTTCAGAAAATATAGATTTCCGTATCATAAAAATTAATTTTTTGATAATAATTTTTATTTGAATTTTGGTAAATTTTTAAAATAAAGGCGTTTGCTAATTAACTTACAATAACTGATTTTTAAATGTTTGCAAATACTTTACTAAACAGTGAGTGATCTCTCCGTTGTAAAGATGGAAAAAAAAATTACCATTCCTTCCAGTATTCAAAACGTTTAAGCAACTCAAGGTACTAATTCAGGAAACGCTATACAAGAAGCGAATTTTTAATTTTTTAAGGGAATGCATAAAGATGATTCAGTCGTGACATTTACGCATTTCAATGCATTTGCAAGAAAATTTAAAGGGAATATGAATGACACGAATTTTTTCTTGGAACGAGTTCAATCGAGCTCATTGTTGAAAGATTCAAAGCATTGTCGCGTTCTTTAAAGAGATAAATAAAAACACTTTTAAAGAATATAAAAAAAATGATTGAAGTCGTAGAATATTTATAGAGTGTAGCATGATATACACAGTGTGCATGAATGATTCCATTGCGATGAATGTTCAAAGAGAGCTTTAAGAGAAATAGAAGGCTTGCCAAAACACAACAACCGAAACTCCGTATCAAAGATCTTTTATCACTGATTTTGAATTCAACATTGGTGTGTACGAATTTCGTTCTGTGCGCCTAATTTAACCAGCGTGTTTATATCCATAATACAAAAGCAGCTTCACTTTTTACGAATATTTGGCAATGGATAGAATATATGATTTTTATTTCATAAGTTTCTTCATCAAGATCAGTTAAGATTTGTTCTTGGACAAAAAAAAAAAAAAAACAAAGAGAGCCTTTTTGTAGAGCTCTCATCAAATGTTACGCTGTTCTTTAATGAATCAAATGCTCTTGAAACAAGAAGGCAAAACAATGAAATATGTTTTTTATTTACATTGTCTTAAGTTAAAACAAATTACTACTTTCTTGAATCCGCAATCAGATCGATACGCTAATGAATGCTACTCCTTTCCATTTTAGTTTTTACCTTAAAGAGAGACTGATATGAAACTGTTTCAAAAAAAGTATATTAAACATTTAATATTGCAATACATTGAAAATTTTATTATATTTACTATATTTTTTTTGTTTATATGTGTTATTTAAACTCATATTGTTTAAAGGCTTATTTCTAAACTTGAGGCCAGAATTCTTAAGATTATATTTTTTCTTTACAGTGTGTGAAGGCCATCCTTCCTTATTTAACTCTACAGCCCGTTTATAGTCTAATTAAATTGTCAATAAATTTAAAACTTCAATTGAAGATATGTAAGGGAAGAACAATAACTTTACTACCAATCAGAGAATATGCAAGGTTTCTTTCTCTCAATTCCTCTTAGCTCATTTAATCCTTGTTTATGTTCAAGTAATTAAATCTTATCTTACCAAATCACTCATTATTATTCAAGCTTTTCTTGATTACAGACGATTCGATTCCTGTTATTCTGGTTATTTCCTGAATACAAAATTGGTCACTTACAACTATTATCAATATAAACGATTGATTACGACGATTCACTTCAATATACAAAATCTATCAGCCTGTCTATCTCATTTATTTTTCCTCTTTTCATTCTATATCTTATATATATATAACTATCTCTCATCTCTTGTCTTCACCTATTTACCTAATCACATTTCATTTGATTAGAAAGGAGTTGTGACTATATGCAATTCAAATGATAAAAAATTCACCGAGGTGGAAAAAGAGAACTCCGATTATAGACTAACGTCACAAGTTGTATGTCGATCATCTGCAACTCATAAAAAGCAAAAATAAAAGAAACATTATTTAATTTTTATGAATCCTGTTTCGACAGAAATGAGTAAAATAACTTTTTTTCATCAGGTATACTTAAATAATAAACCAAGTCCAGAGGATAGGAATATCCCAAAAAATGTTAAAGATGATAAGTGTTTTAGCAAAAACCTTTTTTAAAAATATTTATTCAATGAATTTCATCCATTACACCGGGTTTTTTGTTTCTGTTGAATGTATATTATTTTCATAAGATTATTTAATTAATTCTCTTTTAATAATTATGTGAACAATTCTATGTCTTTACTTCTTCTTTCCTTCACTTATTTTTATTGATTATTTTTCAGATTATTTCAAATTTCATTTAAAAATTTAATACGGAATGTACGCTTGGATTTAGATCAAACTTTTGAATTCTTGTGATAATTCTTAAAAAAGTCTTTTTTAAAAATTTCCTCAATATCGAAAGATAAAAATATTCTCTTCGTGACGACATAAAATGAAGATCAAATTTTTGGAACAATTCGTCTATCCAAAATGTTACGAAAAAAAGAATGTTTCTTACATAATTTACTATTCACAAATGACATGAATAATTGAGAGGGCCATAACAATCAAAACTATGTACCTTCAGCCGTCGTTTACACAAAATACAAACGTAAAAGCATATTCAATATTTAAGAAAAAAACCAATCACTGTGATAATCTTTAGAGCTACAATTACAACCTAAACAGCGTGGCATTAGAGTCATTATCCATCCTATATTTCTCACACACGATAGCGAAAAAGATTTTAACACAAAAAAAGCAATCATCTTCACAATAAATATCACCAAACGATAAAAGAAAAAGGAACGTATTTCAAATGAGACGCACGTTCTTCCTATTCCTCACAGGGGACTGACAAGTAGGAAATCACGACGCGTGGGAGGTTTCCCGGATCATCTGCCTTTGTCTACAAATCTTGTGTTCGTGAGGTGACCAGTTAATGGGCGTGTCTTCAATCACCGAAGGATAAAAACATAACATCCAGAGAAGAAGATTAGGGCGAAGCTCGGAATTTGCTTTATTTATTAGTGCCAGGGGAGATAAGAAATGTAAAGGTGTGACTGTGGTTAAGTGATAATAAATATTCAGTAATTTGCCCTGCTGCAAATATTGACAAAATTAAAGTTCGCGTGTTTCTCCATCGGTTAGTTTTTTCAGTGTTTCTTCTTCTGCTATTTATTTTGACAGAAAGATTCTTATAATTTAAAATATTTTAAGAAAATTAATGAATATATATAGAGTAAATTTTACCTGTAACATATTTAAGTACTTGTAACGCACCACATGTACTTGAATACGAAAAGTAAGCAAATAATAATAAATTTTAAAATACTTCATTATATGATTAGTTTCAATATACGACTCAAATTTTTGATAAATTTGCTGTACATGAAGCCCTCAATTGTAAGCACACATACTTTTTAACAAAAAGTGAACTAAACGAAATTGAATTTATATTATAGTATCGCAATGCATACAACCTATGTTAATTATACATATCACATAATATGTTAGCAGCTTTAAGTTATAAAATATATTCTTCCTTCAGAAAGAGAATTAATTTCCATCTCATAGTAGTAACTCCATGCAAAATTGACTCAATACTCAAAATTCATATAGTATTCCCCATTAAATTTTATTACAAATCTAACACTGCAGTCAAAAATCAGTTCCAATACGTCGCTTATTTAATCTAATTATGAACATGTTAATTGTTGTTGAACAAATAAATGCTGGTAACTATCTAAATAATAATCGCAGTTAGCTACAAAATTTCAGATTGATATAAATTTATTATTGTATCATGACTAAAATAAGACATTTAAAAGAAAATATGAAAAATAATATATAAAAATCAAACACCCCGATGAACATCTAAATTTCATACTAAATGCGAAGGTCGTTTAATAAGTCCTAAGAAACTTCATGAGATAGTGCTGGAAGCATCGGTAATGTTTTTTTAGCAAGAAATCATGACTCACTAGATAGCTGTCTAAGTCTCAGTTAATTCGTGTTTGTGATAAGGACTCTATCATACCTTTTCCTGCCGATGAAACTCGCTTCACTTATTTTGATGATGATAGTTTCATCAGCAGGAGAAGATCTTACTCACCCTTTCATCTCAACTTTTTCATATTTGCCTGATTTACGGTGCGTAATGATGATGCGACATCAATCAAATTTTGATTTGGCAACAAAATACTACCATATAAAAACTAAATTAATGAATATCAAATTTATTTTGATTCAGTTTAACAGATGGCAGCACTCGATGGTAACAACAATTTAAACCTAAATGATGCCATATGTGTTCAAATACAAGTACTTTTTAAACCACCGTATAAACTAATACATGAAACATAAGTTATTCGAAGTACGCTAACTCTCGGTATTCCAGATGAAGTCTGAACAGAGCAATTTTGTATTACAGAAAATACCAGATAACTAAAAAATCCCTAATAGTAACTCATTTAAGCAAGAAAATCTGTATATATTACCTCACAATTTAAAAAAAAGTAGGCATGAATATAGTCCGAGTAACAAACACGCCAAATATCCAAAACTACAAAATTTACTATTCATTATTTATGGCCAATATTATTCCATTGTGGAAGAAGTACAAAATAATTTCCTGTGCTATAACTTTCCGATATTAATGATAGGCGGGAAACATGAAGTGCTAGACTATAGAGGGAACAGTACAATTGTAAGACATGTTTAAAATTGGAAAGGTCCATTCATGTATATATATATATATATATATATATATAATGAAAATAATCGTAATGAATTTATTTTAACTAAAATACCTCAGTAAAAAGTTAATTTTTCCCAATACCATTCCAATTTAGCTTTTAATTTATGCAATCACGCTCTTAAGATCTGTTCTGTCAGTTATTTCAACAGATCTAAACTCATAAGTAAAATTCTTACTAGACTTTTTGTCTGCAGATAAATTCCCTAGAATTTCCTCCATTCAATACCACATGATTTGAAGAAATATTAGCAAGTACATTCCAAGCAATGTGAACTAGGTTCATTTTCACTTTAGCACAGACTCTGTAACAACGCTTCTGGTATCTTGAAATTGTCAGAATATATATTATCTCTTTCACTTTAGTCACTAAGGCTGATCGACGCATCTGCTTTTATTATGTAACTATTATCGCTCATCTGTTTTATCCTCGGTAACGAGTGCACGCTGGTGCACCACTTTCACTCGATGTACCAATCTCTCTCCCTCACTTTTAACATGAAATAAATAGAATTTTCTCAGAAAATCGGTATTATTTTTCCTCCCAAACGTTAGAAGAAGAATTTGCAACGTCATTGTTCCTCGTATATATATATATATATATATATATATATATATATATGTTTTATTTACTAATAATGTAAAATATTTGAAAATTCTACAATTAAGGCGTATGTATGTGAATATAGTTTAATATTTCACATATTTTAATGCGAATATAGATTACAATGCATTGAAATACGAATACTATAAGTATGCATTCGAAATCTAAACTCAGAAAGAAAATAGAATTAGATTTTTAACTCCCATTACTTTCAAGTTTAGATACAATTTGTTATGACTAAGATAAATTTTGTTCTATTATTTATCACTGAGGCATGATCACACGTCAGCAGCGAAACTAAAATAAATTTCTAATACAATTCATTAAGTCAAGTAAACTTCTAAAAAAGTTTGGTGAATTTCTAGTTTATTATGAATGCTAACCGTTAAATACAGTGTAATTTTAATGCATTATATATCTAATGTAGTTTTTAAGATTCGTTGCACAGTGTTGATTTTCGCACCTGATGCTTTTTTAACAGAGAAATCTTCATCCAAATTAACTCTTGACCAATTGTAAAGGAGTAACAGATAATCAGAAGCATATTCAGAAACTCTTCTTTATTATTTATAAACATAGAAATACTGACCACCATACCACATTCTTTATTAATTCAACATTTATTTAATTTAAAACCTTAAGTCAAATGATTAATACTAAAGAATAATTTAATTTATTCCTTTCTAAAAACGCTTTATTTACGTGTGTGTAGAAAATATTTATATATAAAAAACCTCAATACAATTTCCAAATATGTATGCGACTTTTTCTGATCAGAATGAATTGAGAGCTATTATCTTCGCTTTTAGTTCATTTGAACAATTTATGCTGCCAACGAATTTCGAAAATGAAAAGAAATGAAAAATTTCAGTAAAATGTATCTCTGTGTATCGAATGATATCTGAATAATGAAATAATCTCTTTCCATTATTAATGGTGTGGGGAAAGACTGTGGAAATATTAAAGTTTGCTGTTATGCGCAGAATGTGAAAGGGACTCTGCTTGAAGAAGATAATCTCCACTTAAGATTTCTTTTTCCCGAATTCCAATAACATCAGTTGTGTGAAAGAGTACCTACATCAGATAAATATGAGATTAAATTTAACATTTATACGTAAAATTATTATGTAAATATGTTTATTACCCAGAGCAGTGAAATATTGTTTTAATTTACATTTCTTTTAATTAAAAAGTGAAGAATATTTAAACCTGATACAAATTAAGTTAATTGTTTCTTGTAGAACATCATTATTATCAATGCGTCAATTATATTTGCATTACATTGTTTGATTTTGTTATTTTACTAAAAAAAATATTTTCTTAGGATTCATGTATATTTATTAAAATATGAATGATTTAAGAAAAAAATCCGTAATGGTAGGAAATAGTTTTTAAATTATTTCAAGTTGGGTTTTTTTTCTATGGTTAATGCAGATATTTCAGGAAAATGATAATGCTCTTTGTCCAGGATATTCTTGTTATAATTTCCATTGCTTTTTAAGACAGAAATAAAAATTTTAAGTTTGCTTTGACATTTAGTAAAATAAATATAAAGAATATTTTTTTTATTTTCATTTAAGTTAAGAAATATTAAGTTGCCTTATATTTAGGCAATTTTTTGCCTCTTAGAACAAAAATATATTTACAGTATATTTTCTTTTATGTATATTCTTCCATATAATTGGAAGGCGTTCCATGTAATGCAAATTATATTAACATTTCCTCCCATAAAATTCAATAAATTTTATTTCAAATTTTTATTTTCAATTATACATAAATATTGCTTAAATAATACGATTATATTATCTTACTAATCAAAGACATAAGTTGTAAGTTGCACTTGTTAATATTTAATTTATCGACAGCTAATGCACGTTATGAAACCTCCATCAGAATATTTAATATAGTACCATTTATTTGTGTTTTATGTGTCATGCAAACGATGAAACGATGCAAACGATAATAGTTTTAAATTGATTTTCATATGTTTACTAATTTCTGTACGCTGCAGAACGATATCTGCCGGAAATTTATAATATTACATTACCTTTTAATTTTTTTTCATCTTAGAATGGCAACATAAAGACAGTTTCTAGGAACGTTGTATTTACCTTAGTTGTTCTAAAGATTTGAATGCAGAG
>BMAW01103025.1:0-19730 GCA_019974015.1 Nephila pilipes
TGTTTCTGATTTATTAAATATTTAGACTAATATATAGTTTTATGTTAATTACCTGAAAATTACCTTTGTGGGGGGTCTATGGAGATTTCGAAAAATTATATAGGGGGCGATGATCAAAAAAGTTTGCCGACCCCTGACCTAGGCACTTGAATCACTTTACGTGTAAAGTGATTCAAGTGCCCAAGACTTCCCCTTTACATCAAAATTAGCTAGTCAGTACCCTATATATATGCGACAAAATATTCAATTCCTCTACATCCTCAGAGGATTTGCAACAAAAACTAAACTTATAATTTTTTAAAACATTTTAATGAAGTTATAATTCTTTTATTTTTATTTTCAATTTTGCTTCAGAGCCATATTTTAAATTTCACAAAAGAGCTACAGTTTGCCGAAATTTGTTCCAAGGCAGAAAAAATTTTCCGACACACTCAATACTTGTGTAAAAATTGATTCATATATTCTCAAGTTTTAAACTAAGAAAGCGCCATCTAGTGGTAACATCAAAAACGAATTACACGGAAACCTTCAATAACATATTTTTAACGATAATTTTTGATGAATAATTATTTATAAAACTCTTGTATCCCAAAAAAGATAGTTCGCTGATAGCATGAAATGTAATTTTTCGGTGGCTTTGTATTCTACGTATTTTTCAAATGAAGTTAGGTTTTCATGATACTTTAAATGTGTTGTTAATCTAATATTACAAGAACTTTTAATCCATATGCTTAAAAACAATATAAGATATTTTGAAATCACCTATGCATTACAGAAAAATAAATTACCAGTGAGAGTAGCTCATATTCTGTAAAAAAAAATACTTTAAAATATGTTTGTCTTTCAGATAATTTTTTTTTTTCATTCATTTGAAAATTAATGTTGTTTAAAGCTATTGTTTATCGGTCATTTTAAATTCAGAACATATTGCTAATCTTATAGAATTTTTAATGAATGAACTATTTGTATTTTACTGGAAATAACGCCGTATAAAAATATTCTCGAGAGGATACAAAATGATAAAGGGGTTCCTCTATCGGTTTATTTCTTCCTTCATTTTCATTAGTATTTCTGAGTTAATTTTCAACAGATGGTTTTCAGGCTTTAAAAAAATGCATACATATATTTTCTTTAAAAAAAAAAAATAGGCAAAGAGCGAGCTGTTATAGAAATCTTATTTTTTTACCCTTTTGAGTGCAATTTATATCTTTCTAGTAAACATAATAGCCTACATTTGATGAAGTAGTAAAAATTCCATACGACTTACAATACGCTCACGAATTCAGGATAATTGATGAACAGCATGCGTATAAGATTTTAAAAAATGTATAAAAAATTAAGATTTTGTTTAAATAAAATTAGTAGCATTATTTTTACGAAATTCTAAAGCGATTTTTTTTATATGTTTTAAATTCATTCTTTTTAAATCTGCTCTTATAATAAGACTCCGGATTGGGGGGGGGGGGGGTTTTTTGCGAATTTCACAAGAAATTTTCCAATTATCAAAAAAGAAATATGCGCCAATAGCTCATCAGCTTAAAAATAAAATATGAATTTTCCTTACAATACGTAATGCATAAAATACATACAAAAAATAACGATATTCCTCAGAACGCAACTCCAAATCGATACGTGACGTCATATTTCCTTTTGAGCTTCTGTCGTTACGTAGCCGTGACGTCACGCGCAACTGATTTGATTGGAGGAAAACTTTATTCACATATTGAAGAATCACCTGGTGAGCTTCCACTACAGTTTTGATATTGTGCAATCCTTTACAGCAAGTAGTGTTGTGTGCTGCATATGGATAAAAAGTTTTCATCTCAATACTCTTTATTCAAAATTAGTTAATATATGGTAGACGTTGTTTGGACTATACAAATGAAAGAGTAAAACTTTTTTAGAATATTTTTCACAGGAAAACCATGTAGTTTTTTAAAAATAAGTATTTATTTTTTAATTTCTGAAAGTCAATTCCTAGAAGTAACAGTCTCTATTAAATAAAAGCAGTATTAAAACATTATTAATACCAAATATTTCAAGTATTTAAAACAGTGAAACCATAATTAAAACATTTATAAAAATGTAGCTTTTCAAATCAGGAAGAACGCTAAGGGAGAAAACATTATCATACATTTCAAATAAAATTCATTCAGATAGATTTACTTAAATTTTCTCTAGATGAGAGGGGTAATAAGAGCAGAAACTGCAGAATGGGCGAGGGTGTTGAAGATTCTACAAATATTTCGAGCTATCTCTGTATGCCAATAAAATTTTCGACTTAAAGTGATTTTGAAATTACCAGAATATATATGGTTGATGAATTCCCAGATGCTGATCAACATTAATCTCCAAATCAGGTAGATTTTTTTAACACTGCTTCGACTCAACCTTTCCCAAAACTGCATATTTTATATTAACGAAGAAAATTTATAATGTAATTTAAAAAGAAAAAAGATAATTCAAAAAATGCATTCAACTTAATAAGTAAAATTTGAGAAAATTAAGCGTAATAGAACGCCATTGGCAGCTAAGGAGAGGGTGTGTTCTGACCTCCAGTCAATGAGGTAGCAGAGTATCATGCCAATGTTTCGGAGGAAGATTATAGTTTAGTTTTTATTAACGACGCACTAGAAGCAACACGAGGGCTATTGGCGACGGACCTCGTAATTTTGAACCACGGTCAAGTGACGATGACGAGACCTGAGCTGACACTCCCCTATCCTAACTTCCACGCCACGGGAGGATTTTGGTATCCAACAGATTTAACGTTCATCAGCTCCAGTTACACGGCGGGTCTTTAGCGGCCAAGGATCGAACCCGCGACTGAACGAAAACCGCCGGTCACGAATCCGAAGCCATGACCACTAGGCTACCGCGGCCACCGATCTATCGTTGATATTTGAGATGTTTCAAAGAATTTTAATGCAATTTTTTGCATCGTCGTTCTGACAGATAGGAAATTAATTGCATTATAGAGATCCCAGAATTTTCCACGTACCAATTGACATTCAACATCTGTATAAAATTGTTTCGTGATCTTTCTAATTTATTGATATGGGTTTTAGCTGCAAAACTTCAAACTGGGCAGGCATAAGTTAGAATGAATCTAAAAATGCTTTTTTTTTTTTATTCTGGTCATTTTCGAATCTCGAGCAATTAAGTGGTAAACTTGGCAGACGCTATATCGGAATTTCTTTTTAATATGTGTAATATGTTGGGAAGTGAGTTTTAATCTAGTATCAAATCAAGATATACTGAGAGACCAGGGAAATTTTTTAAATTTTGAATGAAAATATCTGGATTAATACTTTTTTCGCATTATTTGAAAAATAAAAGACAGCTTTTTTTTTTTTTTTTTTGACATTAATTGCTATTTTCTATTCTGAAATTTTTTTCAAGTTTAGAAATGTGATTATTAAGTGCAAGTTTAATGCGGGTCGAATCAGAGTGTTACGCAGAATCGCAGTACCATTTGCATACAAGCAAGTGATGGTATCAATGGATTTTGGGATGTCATTCACGAATAAATTGCAAATGGATGTTCCGAAGATAGAGCCCTGCATTATCCCAGATTTTTTTTTTTTTTTTAATTTATGAGTAATCATTATTTACTCTTTCAGAAAAAAAAATTCTATTTTGGAGGTATGATTCAGAAGTTTTAATTATTTGAGAGAGGGATTTAGTTTTTATTTGCCGTTAATAGCAGAAGCAACACGAGGGCTATAGGCGACGAACCTCGTAATTTTGAACCGCGGAGAGGACGACCCCTCTCCTAACTTCCACACAACGCCAATGTAAGGACTTTGGGCTCCAACAGATTTAACGTGCATCATCCCTGGCTACACTCCGTTTCTTTAGTGAGTAAATGTCAAGTTTATTGGCGCAAGAGCCAGATATGGCTATGCTGCGTCAAACAAGATTAAACTGTGGTCTAGACGTGAAGTTTAAAAAAAGATAAAAATTGGTTGACAAGGAGGGTCGAAAATAGAGAAGGATCGCTAGGGTATCCCGAAAGTGCGTCACCCGTGTTTACCAAAGACAGTAAACCCCATGGGAGAGAAAAAGATCACTAAGGTGCCTTGGGTGACCAAGGACTCGCGACTGAACGAAAACCGCCGGCCACGAATCTGAAACCATGACCACTAGGTTACCGCTGCCCCATTTGAGAGAGGGGGGTGATCATGTATTAACGTTGAAGTGAGAAGAAACTCGAGGGTGTTGGCCACGGGCTTCGTAATCTTGAACCTAAGTGAGGAGGACAACTCCTGAGCTGGCACTATTCTCTCCAAAGTTTCACACCCCGCCAAGAAGGGGGGGGGGTTGATTTGAATGAGTTTTTAGCGGCCCCTCACATTAAACTCTATCAAACGCTTTTTAAATATCAAGGAAAACTGCAACTGGCAATTTTCTGTTATTAGTACCGGACTTTACGTGCTCACCTACACAAAGAAGCTGATAAACGGTGAAAGGTTTTGCTCAAAAATCAGCTTGTTCATGGATTAACCCCTTCCATTAAAATAAGGAGTTTGACTCGTCATTGGTTTTTCATGCCATATCGCACAATGACGAGCTGCACTATTACTAAAATACATGGAATATTACATGGGATTAAAGTTACTGTTGAATATAATTTAGTTTAAAATTTCTAGGGTACTGAATTTTTGGCACTTTTCTAGAGTACTGGCAACACATTTGTTACTTGTGGAAATATCTCGGATCCTTATCACATATTATTTACCGTTACAATTTCTTAGTACAAGTCACTGTCAAATTATTGTTAGTTTGCAAGATTTCATTCTTGTAAACATTTAATGTGAAAAGTCTATATAAATTTTTGCTAAAGGAAAAACGTGTTGTATAATAAATACCATGATGGATAAGAAAAGTGCAGACTATGACGGTCAAGGTGGTTGGAACTCGTGGGCGTCCTTCATAAAATGAAACAGCGGCTAGGTTGCAGACTAAAAGATGGGGACATTTTCCAGAATGCATTCCTTCAACTCAGAATAAAAGAAAACCTACTAAGAGGTGCAGTGTGCGCTACAAGAATAAAATTAGAAGCGAGAATCAGTGGCAGTGTAAACAATGCACTTACTACTGTTTTGAAAAGTACCACACGCTTGAAGAATATTAATGATACACCTTATTAAAGTTTTGTTTTGGGTTTTTTTTAATTTTACCGTTTTTGATACTATTTAACAATATGTAAAAATGGATATTAATTAAGAGTATATAAAAACTATAAAATGAAACAAGTTTTTTTTTAAGTAAAAATTAAATGGTTATTTCATGCTCAGTTTTTCATTATTAAATCATACCGGAAGGAGTTGATATTATCGTTAAGGTGGTTATTCGATCTACACAGAATTACTCTTTCAACAATTATGCTGAGAATAAGAAGTAGAGATGTGGGTTGGTAACTATCAGACAAGGTAAAGTAGAATCTTTACTTGTCTTAATAATAGGAAAGGCAGATGCTACTTTCCAAGAAAATGGGAAATAATCAATTTTAAAAATATTGTTAATGATGCTGGTGATTTCAAAAATAATTTTTAGTGGTAGTTGTTCGATCATTTTATTTGTTATTCCTTCCCTTCAGTAATCTCTTAGTAGGCAGTCAAAGTGTTGAAATGAAATTCTGTTTATTGCAGTAACATATTCAATACTCGGGTTTATCCACATAAGGGCGACACACAATAGGAAAACAAACCTTTCATCTTTCGAATGTGTTGGAGGATAATAAAAAAAATATCACTCTCGCAGTTCTTTATTATAGGGTTCTACCGACTCAGATAGCCAGGTGAGCATCAAATTTTATTCTAAGCTGATACAGCAGGGTTGGGTTACAAAAAATTTCGAAATTACCACCATGCATTTACAAATATTCTGCAGAAGTAAGCAACCACACCCCCCATGTTTTGAAGAAGCATCCTTCACCGTTAACTATAACAAGTGTCAGAATTTTTATTATGATGTTAGATATACACCTAGCTGAGACCACAATAAAGCATTGATATAATCGTCCAATTTAAGCAGTTGATTACATCGGCTCGAAGGGATTCTCCTAATATAACGGATCCAGGAGCCAATAGCATGCATCTTTCTCGTCCAATATCCATTCATATAAGAAATCATCACAGCATCCGTTACTTTTTATGTATTTACAGTCAAAATCTGTTTATTTATTACCTGCTGGACGTCTGACTCTTTGATCATGACATACATACAGTGCGGAAAGCTGGTTCCAAATATTATCTAGAACTTTCTTCCATAAAGTACTTTCCCGGGATAACGCCACCCTTCGCGGATCTCGCATAATACGCATTTCTCTCACAAGAGGCGTGTCAAACAACTCTGCGAATTCAGCACTGCCCGTGGCCCAAGGTTTCATCTGCCCGTACTGATTTTATCGTTATTCTCTCTCCTCGGAAGATTTAAGTACACGACGCACAACTGCGAAATATTGCATTTTACTAGTAAAAAACGCCTCAGAAACTATTATATTGTTGAAAATAGCTTATAAAGCTGATGCTTTGGGGGGAAACCTCAAGCGAGTGATGGTGAAATTTAATGGCGCAAGAGTCAGGTGCAGTTATGCAGCACACAACAAAGTTTATCTGTCATCCAGAAGTTTCAAAAAAGGTAAACATTGATCTACAAAAAGCTGGATTGCTAGGATGTGTGTACCGTGTCATCCGTATTTACTGGACAGTAAACTCCATGGGAGAGAATATCACTAGGGTACCTCGGGGAACATGATACTCATACTTACCTAAAGGTGAGGAGGTGAACAAAATTCAAGTGTACCGAGTGGTTTTCTCGTTTCAAAAATGGTGACTTGTCGATTGATAACAAATCTCGTTTCGGACATCCGTCAACTGTCCGAACAGATGTAAATGTGAAGGAATTTTTTAAATTTAAGCTTGAAGACTGATGATGGATCATTGAGTATAAGACGAAGTTATCTACAGCTCAACTGTCTTGGAACTCGTTTCAGTGAATTTTAAGATTAGGGAATAAGATTTTGAAAGGCAAAGAATGTTGTACATCAAGAGAAATAATCAAGTCATAATTACGAAAAACTCCAAATCCGCCATTTAAAATGAGTTAAAAAGTCGCCATTTAATAACACAGTGACCATTACAACGAGGCTTAAGTTAGGCATTTTTGTCTTTAGACTTACTGGTAAGAGGTTACCCATACATGACCTAAATTATTATAATTTTATTCAAATCAGTGTTTATATATTAACATGATATGCTTTTGTAATATTCAATAGAGTAACTTTTCCCAATGACTAATCTCAATCTATTCAACATTATCAAGCTGTATTATTTCATTGCCTCCCAAAGAAAGTTAACTTTATGTTCCTGAATTCAGGTGACAGTCAAAAAGGTCTCATAAGCCAGTTTGATTTTGTTCCAAGTTGTCTTTGAAATGCCACAATTATTTTGAGATAATTAACACATTTCCCCTTTGCTTAAAACTTCTCTCTTGAACAGAAGGTACAAAATGTAATGGTCATGTAAAATTTAAATCATAAGCAATAATTCAGAATATAATCTAAAATTGATTAACATATTTGAATATAAACCAAAATACAAAAGAATATATTACAAAATTAATAGAACAAATCTTTTTTTAAAAAAGTAAAAGGAACACATATTCTTAAAGTAATAAGATATTGGAACACATTACCAAACAGAAATCAATCACTTTTATCAATTATTTACTATATTTATACAATTATTTATTAATTTACTACATCAATTATTTACCTAGTAACAGCTCGGCACATATCTACTGATTGGACCAGAATTCCAGTTTTCTCTAAAATTGTTCTCATTAGAAACTGCAAGAATTCCAATAAGTTTCTAATGTGAATATAACTTAAAGCAATAGCTCTCAAACTGAGGTGAATACATTATGTTAAGCCTAAAATTTTTTTTGTTTGGATGAATTGCTAAACACTTAAAAACTACTCATATTATACCAATAATTAAAAAAGATTTCTTAAAATAAAACTTTTACATGAAAATTTGACAATGAATTAAAGTAAATCAAGAGATTCATTTGTACTGAAATAAGGAAGGTAATTTTTATAAATAGGAGTGAGTGACTGTAGGTTTTAATGGCACAAGAGCCATAAATAGGCTAAACTGTGCCAAACATTTGTTAAAATTAATTAAAATAAATAATTTCTAAAATACGAAACACAAAAAAGGTAGTTATACAGGTTAAAACATTAAAATTCAAATTTGGTGTAAAAGGCCAATGTGTTTTAAAAAAGCAAATAAGTTATGGTGGGGGGTTTCCCCCACCAAGTCAGAAAGGTTTAAAACCGATGAATAAAAAAAAAGTCCGGCGATGATGATCAAACACTGGACAGTCAATTAAATTTATAAATAGGAACTATCTAATTTGGTGACAAATAATATTCAAGGCTTAATATAATAGCAGCTGTATTCATAATTAAGATATTGGTTCTGCATTATAAATATTTAAAAAAGTTGTTTATGATTGTTAGCATACCAAGGAAATGAATAGCTGATAAATTTGAATAATTTAAGAAATTCTTCTCCTTAGAAAAAGGATTGAAATATAAAATACCAAAAAACTAATTAAAATGGTCGATTTATGTACAGTTGGTATAATAGGAAAATAGGTACATAGTGGAGAAAATTCGACAGTTATTTATGAGAATTTTATCTTCTTCTCATATTTAAAAAAAATAATACAAATTACTTTTATAATATTTAAAAAGAAATGTTGCGATCCATATACAATGGTAATAAAAATAAAATCACAAAATATATACCAGATTAGATTCCAAATCTGAAAAATATATCAAATTAACATTTTTAAATATGAAAATAAATTTCTTTGAATGTAGCAATTTCTTGATTTTAGAAACACAATCCCAGGATCTAATAAACTGTAATTACTTAAAAATTTAATGTAATGTTTCTTAGTTTAGTTTTATATTAACATCGCACTAGAAGCAACACGAGGGCTATTGGCGACGGACCTCATAATTTTGAACCACGGTCAAGTGACGAGGACGACACCTGAGCTGACACCCTCCTAACTTCCACACCAATGGAAGGACTTTGAACCTTGACAGATTTAACATGCATAAGCCCAGGCTACACGGCGTGTCTTTAATGGCCGAGGATCGAACCCGCTACTGAACGAAAACCGTCAGTCACGAATCCGAAGCCATGACCACTCGGCTACCGCGGCCACATGTAATGTTTCCAGGAAGATCATTCTATTCAGTCAAAAATATGCAGCAAAGCCACTAATTTCTAAAATACATTAAATACTTCCAAGTGGTTTTTTTTTTTTTTTTTTGAAGAAATCAGAACTATTTCTCAACATTTCCATTTTAACTATATTTAGAAGAGAGAGAAAAATCAAGAAACACTCTTAAAACTATAAGTATTTTACACATAAATAATTCTGAATCAATGGAATTAACATGTTTTATTTTTCTCTACTTATACTGAACAATGTATTAAAAAGTAATAACTTATACCTAAAAAACCCAGTTTTTTCATAAAGTTTTGTTGATAGCTTGTCCTTGAGGAATAAATTCTTGATTAATCACATCTTTGTAAATAAAAAATGCCTTCTCCTTTTAATTCTAATCCTGTTTTTGTCCAAGTTAAAATTTTCCATCCATGCGATGTTTTTGATTTCCATTTAGCTGACAGGCATTTTGTCTTGAGGGTTTTAAGAAAAGTATTATGTTGAAGATGTCACATGCAACAAGCTATGAATATACAAATGAACACAATGCTGTGAACACTCAAGTGGAATTCTAAGTTCAGAAACACAATTCTGACATTTTCTAAAATGCACTCATTAATCTTATCTGCAGAATATCTAGACAAAAACATTTGTGCCACTCCCACATTGCCTTTTTAATATTGTATCCTTTCCACATAATTTTTATGGCTTATCAAGTGTCTTTCACACAGGAATTTCTCCAGAAAAACACATAATTTGATGTTGGTACATTTTGAAGAATGAGAATATCGCTTTAACAGAAGTAAACTATATCTTTTATTAACAGTAATGGTTGTGAGGTGGCTCAGAGTTCTGCCTAGTAATACTACCAAAACGAGAGAAATTTCTCCTCCAGCATTCACCTGCTTCTTTATAGGAAGCAATTTCAGGAATATTTCAATCTCTCCTCTCCCTTACAATGTGTATAGTAAAATATTAAAAATTTGAGAATCTTCCAGTCAAAAATTTATTGGTAGAGAAAGAATGCATCACAACTATTAATATTAATTGATTCGGACAAAAAAACTAAAAATTTTAGGACAGATATAACTTAAAAAAATTTAAATATCAGAACAATACAATTTTATAACACAAGAATAAAAAAATTAGGTGTTATTTCATAAAATTTTTCAAGAAAAAGAAAATTACAACAAATGAGAATTGTATATTTATTAATGGGTGTGATACAAAAAATACATCAGTCCAACTATAAAATACAGAAATAACTTTTAGTATCTTGTGTAATACAGTGCTAAAAATTATACAAAACTTCATGGATCTTGATCAAGGTAGGTCAAATTTACAAATTGAAGCATTTAATAATTTTAAATTTTGATTGAAATTAACAATACAATAAATTAATACAGGGAAGTATACTAAGAATAATATGAGAAAGTTGGTTTTTATGTATGAAAAAAGTACAACATGTCAATATATTTCTTGAAAGATGATGTAACAAATGACGGCTAGCAAAAATATATTTCTGTATAAAGTAATCCATTAAAACAACTTTAATTTTGATCAATTTGAATTTCTTATCATATATCTTCATGAAATGGGGTTAAATTTCAAATAAAATGAAAATACTTTTTCCAATTCTTTTTTTGAAATGTAAATAAGTTATGGGGGGCAGCAAGAGAAACATGTACTTATTGATGATACTCAAAAGTTGTATTCACAAACATAAAAATTCTTTTAAAAAATGTGGATTGATGCTTTACGGAAATTATGAAGTATAAAAAAAAATGCATATAATTTCATCTAAAACTTTCAATAGTATGGTCGTCTAGATGCTGCTGGAGGTAACCGGGAGCTAAAATTGGAATGAAAATTTTTTTTACATATTAGAATGCTATTAGAAACCACATAAAATGAAAAATTAGAAAATTCATCACTCATTTATATGCTAATTAATTTTAATTATAATGTAACCAAGCAGTTATTACAATTTGTACAGCAATAACTGCTTGGGTTTCAACAAATTTTTCTGAAAAATCCAACAAATTTCATTTCTAGGTAACATTCAAATAGTTTAAATTACATGAAGTCATAAATATTACATGTCCTAAATTCACATAAAAATACTCAATAAATATAAACTTAAGTAATAATATTCAAAATAATATCATTAAATTATTTTAAGATAATTCTAATGTAATTAAAACAGCAAGTATTATTCATACATAATATTTCAGAAATTACTTTCATTCATGATTATCACAGAAAATTAAACTTATAGAAATGCTTTATTTATAAATAGATCAACTGGATTTAAAAATTGAATCTTGAAACTAGGTTGTTTTACATTATTTTGTAATTTTTTTTTTATTATTAAATGTCACTGAAATCTCAATATTTCAAACTATATAATTACTTACATTTAATTCAAAAGTATTGAAGGGAGAAATTGTTATATAACACTATGGGGGTATTAGTTTTTTAAGAAAATTTTGAAAATCCCCCACTCTCAAAATATGCAATAATTCTAAAATATATTTATCATCATTACTTACTTTTTCTTTAGTTTTAAAAATTTCAACAAGTAAATATTTTTTTAACATAGTATTTAAATATTGAAATAAAAAATTTTAAAAATGCTTAACAGATTTAAAAAAAATAAGAGATTAACAGATATTTCACCTCTGGCATGTCCAATCTGATGATGGAGGCAAATGAGATTGAATAGGAGCACTAAAAGTGATTTAAAAAAAGAAGAGAAAAAAAAGTCATGGAAAAATCAGAAGAAAAATTTTAAAACTTTAACTAACGAGTCATAAAGGAAAATCTTTGTCCAGAATTTTTTAAAAAACTCATATTTTTAAACACAACAAACTAAAGTGAACAGTTACTTTTATCATTTAAATAATGCAATAAATAGGAAAGGAGGGAGAATAGAATTAATTAACAATAGTGTTCAAAAGTCTTTTGACAACAAATTATAGTATGCACCTCCAGAGCATTAATTATTTTTTATTATAATTTCTTTATTACATTATCATTTGCAAATTTACTTTTTTGGCTAGTTTGTAAATTTGATTACTTGAAGTTTGTGCAGCTTAAAAGTGATTTGATAAGATTAATTTACAAGAAATTAAGTTTCTTTTTTACTATACTTGATATTAAGTGTTTTTTTTTAAAAAAAACAAGGAACTTTAAGAATATTCAGTTGATATTTGAAATCATGTTATTAAGGGTTTGAAAAAAAGTTACATTGCTTGAAAATTTGGACAATCACATCTAATAATAAATGTTTTGAATTGTAATTTTAAGCAACAGGTGATTGCTAAAAAAACTGTGAAGGACTTGAAAAATACTTTGAAATAAATTTATAGTTTTTAAAGGCTTCAGTTATGGATCCTTGTCATACCACAAATAAAATAACTTATAAATTAATCAAGCTAACAAGTTTATCAATGTTTCTCTTGTAAAATATTGCTTATGGGATGCTCACTTAAAATATTGTTTATGGATGTTATTTTTCTCGCAAAAAAAAAAGGCATCTACTAAAAACAGAAAGGCCTGAATAATTTTCAAGAGCTCATTTAAAATAGACAAAAAATAAATGGAATTTAGTACATGCATTAATCAAAAAAGGAAAGAAATAATCCACAATATTTTGTTCTCAGAGAAAAACATAGTGGGGGACAAGTTATGAGTGTAGGATGTTTCTCCTCGAAAGGTGTTGAACTATTATGATGAAGATATAAATGGCCTATGGGTACATTTTTCATACAAATATATGCTTAAAAAATATATCATATGCTTTTAAGAATATGCTGAAAAACCGTGCTTTTCATATTGGAAAAATGACAGAAAACATTACTAAGTTAAATAATTCTTACATTGCAAAAAAAATTAAAGTGGTAAAATAGCCAGTTCCAGGCTTAAATCTGATATAACATTAAGGGAAGAATTAGATAAGGCCAATAGGAAGCTCCATCACAACAAACTCGATAATTTGTATCATGCATTAAACCATGATCGGATAACTATAGCTAGAAATACAAAAAATAAGATAACAGACTCTATGCCTAACAGAAAGAAGTGAAATAGTTTTAAAACCAAAATGTTTTCCAACAAAATATTAGTGATTATTGAAACAATAATTTGTTATTTAAATTAATATATTTATGTAATTAAAAAAATTTCATTGTAAAATACTTTAGATTGTTACATATATTTTATTTGATTACTAATAAAATTATAAAAATTTTGCTTCTGTATTATTTAAGTTTATGGTATTTTTCACAATCAATAAAAATTTAACAAAATGGTAGAATAAATTAACAAACTTGTTACAATTAAAATTCGATTTGTCAAAAGACTCGAGGAATATTGTAGTACAGTAATTAAACTTTACTTAAATTTAACTTTCAATAAATTTGAAATCTGTGGGGAGACTTAATCAGCCACATAAAAATATTCTCAATTTTTTTAAAAACATTTTTAAGCAATTATTTTTATACCTTTCCATTCGTCACTTACTGAAACAATTAATTTGAATACATTTCAGCTTTAAATCCATCTAAATCAGGGATGTCCAAAGCCTGCATGTAGCCCAAAAAAGGAATGTGAAGTGAAAAAAAAGCAATACCACTGTTAGAAAAAAATATAGCTTCATAAAATTAATTCAAGAGTCCTTGTGTCAAATTACCTCTTTTGATCAAGTCTCTCCCCCTTCCATCTCCTCTGAATATTATACAAATTCTTATACCAAGTAGGAGCAAATGGACTTGCCTTGAGCTATAAGCGAGTCGACATAGGTGATTTATTGGCACCAATGCAAGTGGCTGGAAATAAATATCAGGTGGGGGTCACTTTAGTAATCAGCATCCACATCTTTTATGACATACATCCTTAAGACTGGTGTCAAACAACAAAGCTTAGTTGATTCTACTTGTGAGGTTGAAAACAGCGGCTTTTAATTTAGTTCGTATAAACGTCACACTAGAAGCAACACAAAGGCTATTGCCGATGGACCTCGTAATTTTGAACCTCGGTCAAGTGATGAGGATGAAACCTGAGCAGGCACCCCCTCTCCTAATTGAAAACAGTGGCACTTGTGCCTTGGGGGAAGTCATCTGAAAGTGCAAATTTACTGCATGTGAAGAGACAAGTGATATCCATTTAAAACTAACACACATATTACGTTCCCAGTCATCAACAGCTGCTTTTTACAAAACCAGCCTTATTCTTCCAGAGAATCAAATAAAGAGCCAAATCCCAGAGATTCATTTTGCTATTGCAACTAGATGGACTATGATCACAGACATGCATTACTTAATTTGTTGTTTATTTCATTATTTTTATCATATTTTGACCACAATCATTAAAAAAAAGGGGGAGGAGATGGTTGAATTGACATTATAAGCATTTTTGTAAATTGGCTGAATAAAAAAAAATAGTTATTGATTCCTCAGTTTTTATCTTTTGTTCAATGCAAATAAATATATTTTTAACTCATTATTGAATTTTGTTTTCTATATTCTTGCTGTTCTTTCATAATAATAAAAAGCTATTTCTATTACTATCTTTATCTTTTATTTTTATCAAACAAATAGTTTAAAAATTTTGAAATTTTAGCATGGACTCTACCTCTAAACCAATTCTCATAATAAAAAAAGTAAACATATAAGTGAAAAAGGAAATGAGAACTACTTTTTTTAGTGAAAGGAACAGTGACACACTCTGATCAATTTATGTTTTCATTCACGTCTTCTTCAGAAAACATAATTGAAAAAGCATTATATAATCGATCGAATCTTTCAAATTCAATGCATATCAAAGAGTGTCAAAAAAGACAAAATATAGGTATTAAAATTAGTCTGAAATCATAACAAAAGTTTTTTTTAAAAAAAAAAAACATTACAGTTCAAATAGTGTCTTTTTAGAAGGCTAGTTAAGTAGTTACTAATTTAATCATAAAAAAAATCAAAACCATTTTCAGATAGAATTTAACAATGCATGGAAGGCACAGAAGAGAAAATTCTCAATAAAAGAGACAACATTTCTAAAATCAATTTGCCCTACCTATTGCCGAAAGAATGAACGAACTTGGAAAATCTGTCAAAAAGAATTTGAAAAATAAAGCTAGTAGTTTTAAATTTTATTCTTTGACAATGTATCAGAGTATGGATGCTATGGCTCAATTCAACATTTGTATTAGAGGTATTAGTGATGATTATAATGTAACTGAAGAAATGACTTAAGCACCATTAAAAACACAACATCAAGAAATTTGAAGTAGAGAAGAATGTTGACCTGATTTTCTTATCTCTTGCCAACATGCTTGAAATAGTTATGGATGGTGCTCCATCTATGATAGTTAAGAAAGAGAGGCTTGGAAAAACTAATAGATGATACCATTGATGTAGAAAACTCTTTGTTTGGCAAAGTACCATTGCATAATACACTGAGAAAATTTATGCTCAAAAAATGACCATGTTATGCAAATCATTGTCAAGAACATGAATTTTATAAGGATTCGAGGATTGAAACATCAAATCTAGATATTTCTTAGAATGCTTTGATGATTATGGTATCATATACTTTACTATAACTATATAACTGATATCATATTTACAAAATGTGAATTGACTTAATCGAGGTCAAATGTTAATATTTTATGACATACTTAATGAAATAAAATTGTTTATGATATCAAAAGCAAAATGTATACCAAAACTTGTTAATGCCAACTGGCTTGCAGATTCAGTATTTTTGATAGATTTTGCTACTTATTTGACTTAAACATGAGTCTTCAAGATAAAAACTAACTTATTTTTACTATGTTTCAAACCATAAACGTGTTTCAAAATAAATTGAAATTATAGAAAATCTAAATAAATGCGAAATATTTTTTGCATTTCAACAAGTTGGTTGCACATAATCCTAAAGAAATGGTATATACACAGCCTTTCATTGCGATTTGATACAAGAATTTCAAAATAAATTTCAGGATTTTTGGAAAAATAAACATGTATTATTTTTGTAAACCCATTTACAGTCTATATTGATATACATAGGTTCAAGAACCAACCCCCTCTCCACATGTGGTGCACTACGGGTTTAAATAGGAAAGTTCTCGGTATACCGACTAGTTGCTCCACCATGCCTCAGCATGCACTTGCATTTATGGTTGTGCCTTGGTACATTGCATTTATGGATGCATTCATACTTATAGTCAGACGTTGTCTGACAGAAACTTCTCCCATAGTGGAAGGTGTCTCCGTCTTCCCCACACTTGCGCAAGTTCCTCTATCTGCGGTTCCAAACCTCTTGCGATACGCGGGAAACCTACAGTGTCCTGTTATCAACTGTACTATTTTCTTATCACTAACCCAGAGATGTAATTTCGGTTTGGGCAAGATCTGGTGCGCGAGCCTTCCTTTGTTATTATCTTGCCATCTCAGCTGCCACTTCCTTAGACTTGAATCTTTGAGCATCTATTTCACTCTTTTTGGAAGCTTTCAAAGGAGTCATGACTTGCTACAGTTCTGTTACCCTTTTCACTGCCTAATAATGATTGCCAGCTCGCAATTTTCCAAATAGAATTCAATCTTGCATTCAAAGAAGAGAAATTTCACAAAGTTCCTTTACTAGACTTTTATAAATCATGCTTGCCCAAAGAAACATTTCTTGCTGCAAAATCATTTGTTATCTATGCTGTCATTGTTCCGAAGCACATTTGTGAGAAATTATTTTCAAGAATGAAGCACACTCAGAGTAAAATTAGATTCAGAATATCAGATGCACACCTTGAGAACTCCCTGAAAATTGCAATCACTTCAGTTGAACTAAATATTGATCCGTTTCCAAGATTCATTCCCAAATATCACATTAATTATACAATTATTAACTATCTTTATCCTTATAAAATCATAAGCTTTCAAATTAAAATGTTAACTATATATTTTATGGAGGGACGGGGAGGTCTTCACTTTCTCATGAGCTATTGTTGGTGTCTTGGAGTTAAGATTTATTTTTTGTGGCCCCAAATAACTTTTCTTCCAATGTGACTAAGGAAAGCAAAAAGTTTGGACAACCCTGATCTAAATATGGTTCATTTCCTTTAATGATAGTTCATGGAATTCTTTAGCTTAATTTAATATATATATCTCAATATAACATATTTAATCATTTAGTAAATTCAATAATTAAAAATTGCAGAAAAACAAAATTTAACTCAAATCATGTATATCTATTGCATACTAATTCAAGGAAGTTATACATTTTTGAATCCACTAATTCAATAAGTATACACCTACAAATAACTTTCTGAACATAAAATAATTTTCATACAAAAATTTTAAAAAATAAATGAGAATTTTTTTTAATAAAAATATTACTTACGGATCCTCAAAAGAATTTCCATAGCAGTATGATCTATCAAAAGTAAAAACAGATTAACAAGTTATGAAATGAGTGATTGAAATGTATAAAACAAATAAAATTGATATATAAAATACAGAATCCATCCTTCATATATAAATAGACAAACCAAAATATCTTACAATTTTCAGTATACAAATACAACTGATAATGGATAATTCATATACACACATGATGTGAGCGGGTAGAATGAAGATATTAAGGATTAGATATAAAATTACCAAACAAGTCAAAATGTATTACATTGATAATTTGTCGTCATATAGTTGATAATGCCATTAATTATTCTTTATATTTATATCAGACTCTTTACCAGGAACACGAAGAAAAAAAAAGTTCTGTATTATCTATTTATATATAGAAACGCAATAAATATTAGAAGAATTAGTTGTGTATCTGTCATCAATACCAAATTTAATCATATAAATACTATTAAATTAATAATCTATTTAATATTTAACCATTTCATACTGTTAATCATGATAACACAAAAACCTTCACACCAGATAAAATCCAACTTGATATTTTTCTTCAGCTGGATGCAAATATCTCTAAAGACTATCAATTATTGAAATAGAAATGGAGCAAAATTAACACTTTTCTTTAAAATTAAAACAATTGTTTCATTAGGAAATAACAGTAACACAAAAATTTCTAATTTCATTTTAAATACAAAGAAAACTGTTTAGCAGAAAGATAATATTAACTAAAAGCAAATGATTGCAATGACAATATTGATGATTAAAAACTATATTTGGCATATGAGTATGGATAAAGGAAAAATACAAAATTCTTATCTAGATTTAATTACCAGAAAAAAAATGCACCTATTTTTAAAGTCAATTTATAAATTTTAATACACACATCACTGATAAGTATAATATAAAATATGATTAATATTAGCATTGTTGTTACAGCTAATTTTCAAACTCAAAACCAAGATTGTATTTATAATTAGAAATTTTCCTTTAGTTTAAATCTTCAAAAGAGATTGAAAAAACACATCTTTTTTTTAAACCTAGAAATGCTTTCTATGAAGGAAAAAAAAAAACTTGAATTTAAGTTATTAGATTGTCATATAAAATTACATTTAAGCTTAGATGAGTAGATTTTATTTACCAACCGGAGAACTTGGCACTTCAACCAGATTTAATGTGCATCAGCCGTGCTACATGATGGGTTCATAACATTGACAATCTTCATAATTTTTTTAAAAATTCTACAGCATGTCAGAGAAATTAAAATTTCACTCTCGCAAAAGCAAAATCTAAATATGCAATTGATACCATCATCTTACAAGAAATCCTTAGTATAATGTAGTCTCCAATCCTTCAAACACTTAATTATCATAACTCCAATGAAAACAAATTTTACAAGAAATTTACTTTACCTAGAGGTATTAGGAATTTGAGGAGGTGAACGACGTGAATATAAATAATCACTAGTAGATCCATATAAGGCATTTCTACGCTCATACAAATCCCTGGGTGAAAGAGCAGAGGGCCTGGAATATGGGTCCCGAGACGGTACTGAATACGGTGACGAACTATATCCATAATCATCACGACTCAATCCCATGGAAGGGCGATCATATGGCATTGGGTATGGCCTCATTCTGGAACTCATGCTACCACCTCCATAGCGGTCATCATAAAAATCTTCTCCACCTCTATCTCTACCTCCATAATAAGGTCCATCATACCTCTGGTAGCCATTGGAATAGCCACTACGTTGATAACCTCCTTGTCCTCCATATCCTCCACCACCCCCACGTCCACCTCTAAAAAAATGAAACATTTCCAAAAATTCAAAGTATAAATTAATTAAATCTTTTAGGTACTTAAAAATGAATTAAAAGTTAAAATACCTAGAGAAACTAAACAGATATGTGCACCTGATGTCCAACATGAGTTCTGAATAATATCAATATCATCAACATATTTTTTAATGTAAATTAAATTCAGAACACTAAGAACTGGTTTAGTGGTATTGAAAACTTTTTTTTAATGTAATTAACCTCTCCTCACAAAAAGTTGCCTCACAAT
>BMAW01103036.1:0-27165 GCA_019974015.1 Nephila pilipes
ATTAAATAACATTTTAAATACAGTTATGATCCGTAATTTTCACTGAGCAGCAAATGCCGAGGAAGGTCTAAAAAATTTTAAAATATTATGTACAGTTTCACGGCAGTAGAAATAGTTTTGAGCGCAGATGTCGACTTGGTCAGTTAATTACGCATGCAGATTTGAAAAGCAGGCGTGCTCGCCCGAACTTTGCGTCAAAACAACCATAGCAATTTTTGCCATCGTAAAGTCACGTTGTCATTATGTACTGGTTTTTCTTTTTTTAATCATCATACTTCCGTAACAAATTCATCTGGCTTAATTGAAGAAATGGTTCTCTATTTTTCGATAAAGGTGTCAAAAGCGAATGTCGTTACGTACGGTCGTTTGAAATAGCCGGATTTCGTCAATCGTGTGAAACCGAATGGAAATGATACCGATTTTTGCTTCATTGCCAGATCACTTCATTTCTTCCTCATTATCAGCATCACGCAGCACCACAGATACTTTTCACGCATCATTTCAAAATGCCGTTAACCACCTGCCTCAAGACCGTTAACGCATTCATCGATTGTTCTTCATCACCTTTCTACTCATCATTTTTTACACATGCACTCTCCTCATTCTCATCACTATTTGAGATAACAGAAAGTATCAGATGATATTTCAGAAAACGACTACAGCTTTTTGTGTGAAATAAGAGTCGTTTTGTCGTCGATCGAATCATTTCGAGCAATGTTGGTGTTTGAAGTATTTCAACAGCTCAGTCAACATATCGTACCTTCGTGCTCGAAAGTCTAGAAACGCCGGGCTGAAAACACATGACTGTGCCACAAGAACTTTATAAAGCGAGGCCTCTGAGCCCTTACCCGAAGTTTCTGGTACTTCACCAATTGAAACCAGCCAGATTGTTCATACTAGTTAAAGCTGAACATTTGAAAATTCCAGACTATGTTGCAGAATATTCTCACGATTGAATGGAGCGGTGTTATTTGAAAATTGATCATTGTGTAGTTCAATGAAATATCCTTTAACAATGCGTGAGTTTCATTCATTGAACTTTTCGTTACATGCAATACATTAAAAAATGGAAAGTTAAGAAGTAATAACGAAAGCAAGGAACTCTTTAAGATCTATTTGAAATAGACTTATGAAATGTCTCGTATACTCAGTACCACTTTTTCAAACCGAATATGCTACCGGAATTATTTTTGGCAAAAACATTTTTGGCCCGGCATAACATACCATGGTCAAGTGGTGTGATTACAGTAATGACTGTTGCTCTTCTATTAAAACTGTTTTTGTTTTAATATTGTCTTTGAATCTACTATAAAAACTGTTCAGCGTTCTGGTAGAAATATTATCTCGGCAAATAAATGTCAACTAAAGACAATTAAAATATTATAAATTTTTTTGATCTGGTAACATACATATTCTCTGTTATTTATATTGGTCTTTATATGAATATTCATTTGAGCCGCGAGCCTCGGCGGTCAACATTTGTTTGAATTACGAAATCATTATCATCGCGTACCTGAGTTCTTATTATTTCACCCTGTTTTTTGCATTTAAATGATCAAAATAGTTTTCGCGGTTAAAATGTATCGATTTTCGGCGCGTCGAAGCATCGTCAATGCTCAAATTCTGCGGTTCGATCATCTTCAGAAGAACAGGAAGGCGCGACTGACAGAGAAACGTGTCTGATGTTTGAAAGAACAACGCTGATTTGGGTGCGATTGACAAAATCAAAGCAAAAAACGACTATTGATTGTAGAAATATCATTAAATCATGAAAGTTAGTGTTTCTTTGGACATCTTCAACATGAATGACGAGCCGTGATATTACCAGTAATGGCAGTATAGCGAAGTCCCTCATGTATCTCACCGTTCCGCTTGTGTCCGTAAAAGTCGACCGCCTAATGACCAGATATATCAATAAAACACAATTCAAAGAATTCGTGGAATATAGAAATGTAGTTTATGAAACTTTCGTGTGGTGAAAGCCTTTTCCTGCGTGTGTCGGGAGCTCCAACAGAGGCCCAACCTTAGTTTCTGGTTACGAACAATATTAGTGAACGTATTATGCGACATCAATATCAAAGCTTCTGGGAGAGGCCGCCGCACAAGAAGGCAAACGCCTCAAAGGGGATCATAGCTGAAATGATTGTCATCAATGCTCAAACTGACCCAGATTCATCGTTACCAATACAGTTCATCTAATAGTGCTACGATAACTATTTTTCAGTCTTTGTCTGATAGTATGAAAGAAAGGCAGTCGGAGAATGCCTCCTCAAAGAATGGTTTTTGATCAATGAGATGTATGATTTTGATTTGCCCATTGGTTTATGGAGGCTGGTCTTCTTAACACGCTTCACTTCAGTTCAACATTTCAGTGGCAGCCAGAATAGTAAACAGAAGGCATGAAGCTGACCACTGTTTTCCATTACCACTGTTGTTCTTCTCCTAATGACGATGCCGTCATATGTCTTCACTGTGGCGTATCGAGATCTCTTAGTTGCAACGATGAAAATTGAAGGAACAAGTTTCAGCTACTGTTTATAATGCAAGAAAAGCCTTAGCTCAACGTTCCGATGAATTATATCATTTCATTTGATTTGTTATATTCGTTCACAAAATTTTCATTAAAGCTGTGGTCATCCTGTTGAATGAAAGGTAAAATAGTCGCGGATTTAAAGATATATATATATAGGGGTCCTTCGAAAACCATGATAATTTCAGACAGAATTTTAAGAAAATAATCGAAAGAAATATAAAACACTGCTCGACGTTACTCAATCTCGTTTCGGAAACAGCATTTTCATACTTTCTCACCATTTTCAAAATTCGACACAAAAAACGCCAAATTATCATAGTTTGAGAGTTTATATATATATATATATTTAAATCCATGATAATTTTATATACACTCATTTTCAAAAAAAAAATTTGCACAATCAAGAAGTAAGATTAGATTACATGAAACTTGGCATGAAGGTACGTATAAGGTGATATGTAAATGATTAGAAATGCAAAGTGATTTCACATTGCGTAATTCCATCAGAGGGCGTTGAACGTGTTTTTCTTGCATTATAAAACAGGTAAGCAGAGCTTGTTTGTGTGTTTTAATCCGTTGCAGAGGAGTAGCCTTCAACTAGAGATCTCATTACGCCACAATTGGAGACAATAAGAGCAGCTGTCAGTGTTCTTGAGAGGGGAAGAATTGTAGTGGTAATGGAAAAACGGTGGTCAGCTCGGCGAGTATTCCGACACCTTGCCGTTCTGACTTCTACTGTAAGGAAGTATTGGAACAAGTGAATAAGAGAGACTGTGTTAAACAGAGACCAGGTTCAGTACGCCTCCACTGACCACTGCAGAGAGGAGACCGTCAAATCATAATAATGACATGTACGCATATACAGCACAAGCTTCCTCTCCATTGTCCAAACCATTCACAGGGAGCCATTTCTGGGCTCTGTTTCTTCCATGTTCATCTCAAGACTTCAGGCTGAAGAATAGTTGTTATCGTAGCACCATTAGGTGAACTGCTATTGACACCAACCTCCGTCACCTCCGCTCTGAAGTGGTGTCGTACTTGGAAGTGATTGGACTGTAATGAACAAGTATTGTCTTGGGCGATGAATCTGTAGATTCAGTTTGGGCATTGATGACAATCGTGTACGTGTGTGGAGTCCCTTGGGAACGTTTCAGTCCTGCTCGCTGTACAAAGGGCATACCTCCCAAAAAAAAAAAACTTTCATAGGTGTGATGGTATAAGTTACCTGCATAAGATAATGGTCACCCCCACATTGATTCATGGCACCAGGACAGCTCCAGAGGTAGGTTCGTGATATTCTTCAGCCAATTTGTGTTGCTACTCTTACCAGGGTTCCCAGGAGTCATTTTTACACAGGAAAAGGCTCACCACACACAGCTAAAGTTTCACAGGTCCGTTCTCAGCTACATTTCTATCCTTTCCTGGAATTCTCGATCCCCAGATTTGTAACCGATTGAGCATATCTGGATCATTTAGGACGGCAAGTTAGACAGCCATTGTGCTTCGTAGAATTAAAGGCATGCATAGCTAAATGTGGAAACGAGATGTCGCAGTGATTTTATATGGACTCATATACCTCATTGCCTGACCGTATCACATCATGCATTCATGATAGAGATGGTCCAAAAAAGAGTACTAAAACTTTCAATTTGTAATATTTCCTACAATCAATGATCATTTTGCTTTTGATTTTGTAATCACTTACCCAAATCAACGTTGTTCTTTCATATGCAAGATTTTGTTTTGTTCTGATGCCTCTTTATTGGTGCAGCATTCTTTTATTGCAATGGAGTGTATTTATTTCCTAGAGAGATGATCTCTAACTACCAAAGATTTAGAGCATTGACCCTATTTCCTGGGGAAGGTTAACACTTCAGCACGCCGGAGAAGACCAATCGGTTTTGTTCACTGAAAACTATTATTTTGACTAGGGTACACAGAATTTACAAAAACAATTGAAATAAATAAGAATAGGTACACAGTGATAGTAAACTGATTTTCAGTAATCTAAAGATAAATCTATTACTATTGCTGAAATTCTTTTTTAATATTCAAAATGAATATTCATATAAGATATATATAACAACAATGTTATTGTATATTTACAAGTCAAAAACATAATGAAAAGTTTTGATTGTTCTGGTTGGCTTAGTTTATTTGCAAGTACAGGAGATCAATATTTTATATAAGTCACTGGGCAGTTTTTATAAATAAGATTCAAAGACAATATTAAAAATAAAACAAGTTTAATAGAAAAACCTTTAAGTGTTACTGTAATCACACCACTTTGAAAAGGCTTGAATGTTAGTATGAGAGCATTTTATTCTGAATAAAATGTTTTGCCTTAAAAAAATAATTCCAGTATATTCCATTTGAAAAGTAAATTTTGGAATGAATATATACAGACAAATTTCATATAAGTCTATTTCAAATAAATCTTAAAAAGTTGTACTCAGTTATTACTTCCTTAACTTCTTCCATTTTTAATCTTATATTTAAGAATATTACATGTAGCAAAAGTTCTCCAATGAATAGAAAACTCACACACAGATTATTAAAAAGTTATTTTATTTAGATTCCCAATGATCAATTTTCAATCTTTTACCATATTCAATCTGTGCAATTATTCTCTGTATATGTCTGATTTTTCCAAATGTTTCAATACAATAATATGGTTCGTTTAACTGAACAATTCGTTAGAGCCCTTAGAATAATTTAAGATTAGGCTCGAGCCCGTTTATAAAGGATTCATAACAATTCATATGTTTTAAACATAAGTGTAGCGTTTCTAAGACTTTAATTTTGAGAACATTATGGTAATCCGAAATGTTGAGTTTACCAAACACAAGCATTTAACAACCCAGGGGACTATTGGTTCAGTCAACGACAAAACGGTCAAATTGATTACTTTTCAAAATATGCGTTTTCTAAATATCTCATCTGACCACTTCCTGTATAATAAATAAATTGAGTAAGTGGAGGGTGCGTGTGTAAAAAAAGTGTGAGAGAGGAGAAAAGTGAGGGAAGGTGTCCATTAGTGCGACAACGAGTGACAACGAGTAAATTCTTTGAGAGCGGGAGGTAAGTTCAAGCGAGCGGTGAATTTTTTTTTATGAGTGCGTGAGGATGCATTTGTGGGTAAATGCGTGAGAGCGTGAGTGAGTGCGAGAATGAATGAGAGAATGAGGAACTGAATGCCTGTGTGAGTGAGTAAATCAATCCACTTCCATCTGTTTTCCCTTTTATGGCGAAATCGTTTCTTCAAACGTATTACATGTGACATTCTTTTTATTTTGCTATCAGAAAATAGAGGGTATTTAATTAAGTAGATGATTTATTTTACGAGAGTATGGTGACAAAAAAAAAGCTAGAAAATTAATTTTATAATAATCAACGTGACTTGCAGTAAAATAAAATATTATGAGTTTGTTTTTATTTATAAAGTTCGAATTTGGAGCACGTAATACTTTTCTAAAAAATCACTTCATGCATAGTAGCTGATAGAGTCGACATCATAAAATAAAGCCATTTCCTCTATACCGTGAAAATATTTTTACTAATAACATTTTTAAATTTTAGATATACACTACAGCATTTTATATGAAATTAAGAAAATTCTGAATCATAATATTTAAATGTTATTTAATTCAATTTTTTCAAATAATGCTGTAATCATTGTTTAAATTGTTACTTTCATAAGAACTTATAAATACATAAAGCTTATTCATTCAATGTATTTCATACAAGATGTATTTGAAGATAAATATATACGATTTAAAAACTTAAAAGAGCAGCTTATTGGAATATTAATTATTCATATATAACTCATTTATGTATATAAATGGGATTTTTATGTAAACAAATACACAAAACACAAGTATTTCTATGTTAAAATGTTATTTACATTTCTTTAATGTAAAAAATTAGAGGAGTATTCAAATTTAGCATAAAAAAAATAAGCTCGATTTCCATTGTCGAATATTAATTATTTACTCTTGAAGAGGACAACAAGAAATATGAATATTTTTTTAATATAGCACGTTTTATATATAAAACATTTTACAAGAATCAAAAATATCATTTTTTTATGAAACATTTTATGTTTTAGATAATTTACAAGAAAACATGCTTCAAATTTTACATTTTTAATTTAGTGGTGAAAATAGTCCTTTAGATTCCAGAAGGTATCGTAGGAGACTTGTGAATTAAAAGAACGTGGGAAAATTGAATTTTAAATATCAAGCATTATCAAAAGCACACTACAGAAAAAAAAATATTTACATTAGCGTTGTAATTTCAAATGTGGTTTTTAGGATTCTGATTTCACAAAATCTACTTCTACCTAAAGTCCTAATATTTTCCTCTCATTGTGAAATGAGGCTATGTCCTATACATTGAGGATAAAATGTTTTGATAATGCTAACACATTTTAAATATTGCTCAATAAATAATTTGATAAGTTTGAGTCGTTAAATCGAATTTTTAAAATTTTATTAAATTCTACTTTTTAAATTTATAATTAAGTTCATTGTGTTGATCGATTAGTTTATAAATGCATTAATTTATTATTAATGCAGATATTTTGACAGATATACTTAAAGTTGCTACATGACTTTCAAGTGTAAATACAGCTACTAAATATTAATTTCATTCAAGATTTCTTATTTTAATAAATAAAACATGAAATCATTCCGAAAATTAGGTAGTTAATGGGGAAATTGCAAAATGTGAAAAAATATATATAGGATTTTCTTAATTTTAAAAAAAACTATGTGGATAGATCACAAAAACTGTAACATTTTTCTTCTATGCATAGACAAAAAAATATAAATATAATCTGTTACTCTTACATTGTTTCTATCCTGAAACAATTTTTTTCTCTATGTGTTTATCACTTTTTTATAGAAATAATGGTAAACAACCGTAACACCCGCCGAAAGGATTTTGCACTCAGATAGTGTGAACGATGAAAATTATGACTATAAAGAAATAACTGTCATTGATCTCTGAAGCTAAAGCTGAAAAGATAAAACAGGGTTTGATAAAATGAAATTAAAAACAAACCATATGCAAAGGTTGAACTACAAAGGAGATATGTCTTAAAAAAATGCAATGCAGACTACATCGCAATGCATTTAAAATTTCATTGATCACAAAATATTTATGTATATAAGGATTTTCTTTTACAAATCGATACAAGAGAAAAAAAAATTAATGCAAAATATGATCATTACTTTTAAATTTAAAAGCTCTGACTTTTAAATTGGTAAAAAATAGATTCATTTTTCCTTGTTGAGATCGTTGGGTTATCTTTACTCAATATATGAAGATTTGAAATATTAATTACGGAATATTTATAGTGATCCAATGTTTGAATTAAATAAATGCTATTACGTTCAGTAATAAAAATAGCTTATTTCTAAATATAACTAGTGTTGAGCTTTGATTAATTCCATTTGCATTACTCTAAGAGAAAAAAAAAGAAAAAGAATTCATCAAAAGCTTTTAACAATTTTAATCTCATTTATAAAGATAATTTTAACGATTTTTCATACCTTTCAATGAGATTCAAGTATTGTTCGAGCGGAAAAGAAAGAATTTCTAAGTAACTACAAAAGGGTGAACAAATGATTTAAAGAGGAAAGAATAGTTTATTTCCTTTCTTGTGAAAACGAATTTGAGCAAAATGGAAAGCTCCATCTCCATTTCGTTCCCTATTAATTGACGAATTTTTTTTTCTCTCAAGATTGATTAGATTACAAGAAACAGTTCTTATCAGAAGAATAAGTAAAAGATAAGAGATGAAAAATATCGAATTGTTATCCTCATTAACAGCACTGTTTCAACTTTAAACTAAATTGCCTTCTACTTGATAGACTAAACAACAATGGGATGCACATGTAGTTCTTCAAGAATAAATTAACTAACGAGTAACTTAAAATTGTTTTATTATTTTAAGATATTTTATTCATTTCAGAAACTTTTAATTGTTTTTATTTAAGAAACATAAAATTCAAAAACGCGAGAAAAGTTTCTTAGGTAAAAGGCCTTGAGGCGCTAGTTTAAATGAAGATATTTACTAGCAGATCGTTTTTGAATCATTTATGTTTTGAAAAGGATGTTTCTTCCAATGCCAAAAAAAAAACATACACATAATTTTTTTAAAAATATTAACCGCTTCCATATGGCAAAAGAGTAAAAAAAAAAGGGAAAATTCTAAAAGCAAAAAAGAAATTAAATTTTCTTTCGGCTAGTAAGAAATTAAATAAAATGTACTGCAAATAACAGCTTCCCAGTATAAATAAAAGAAATAAAACATTTTAATCTAGTTGAACGTTTTTTGACTAAAACTCTGCGTTGGAATGGATCATAAGTTAGGTAGTTAACATTTTTCAGTAAAACTTTCATCTGGAATGAAAAATTTGCACTTTTATTTATTTATGATGATGATAAACTGTCATTTTCAGTACATTTTCATTTGATTTTTTTACTGAAAGTTGTCGAATTTTTTTTTTAATTTTTTTTTTATCGTTTTAACTACATAGGAACGCACAGCATTTAAAAAATTTTTTATCTTATTTAGAAAAAATTTTTCTAAAAGAGTGTGTGTGAGTTTATTTTATAAAATTATTGTTTTCTAATTGAAGATTGTATTGTCACGATATCTGATTTATTAAAATTCAGTTTTGTTTATCGAAAGTGGCTGAAAAAGTGATGAAAAAAATTTTATGCGAAAAACCTAATACACAGTGCAAATAAATAGGAAGTGCTAGAAAAACGTTTTCTTTAATGTTTTGAGTGAGTTATCTTTATCGCACATCACCTCTCATATATACCCTTCTCTTGTAAGACATATTAAATATTTATCATAAATTTTTCTGTAATTGTGTTCTATTATACCCATTTATAATGCGTAAATGAGCAAAATGGTCATCATAAATAACCAGTTTTAAGAATCTTAAAGTGTATTCAAAATTATTAAACTTTTGAATAGGACAGTTGAGTTATTTCAAATTTAAATTTTAATTTAATGTATATTTCTGTTACAAGCAATCAAGAAAACCCATAATTTCAGAAATTAAAAGTATCATATGGAATTGTTGACTTCGAAAGTTCCAATGTATCAATTATTTTATGGAAAATGGCTAGTAAAATATTTTCTAGAAGAGTATTTCGACCACTATTTTAGAAGGAATTTCTCATTAAATTATTCCTTTTTTTTTGAAATTCCCAACCTAGTTTCAAAATATTCGAATGCAAATAGATGTATATTATTTGTTTTCTCCCATAGATGCTTGTATAATTTGTTAATAGGATGTTCCTAAACGGTAGAAATCACAGGTGCTAGATGCTTTATGATTTTCAATTTGTACAAGATAAAGAGACGATATCTTATGAAATAAATACAAAATTATGTTACTATTTAAATATATTCTTCTATGGAATAGTGATAATTCTTTTTGAATATTGTTTTTAATTTAGTTACATTTTATAAAAGTAGAATAAAATTTATGCTGTGCAGAAATGTGCGTTAGTTTCAAGTTTTTTATGTATCTAATAACCATCACTTCCACACATCTTTTATCTCTCTTTTCTCAGTTTAACTTCTAAGCACATGACTCCTTCAAATACAGTTTTGTAGTTTTCCTGAATAAGTAGAACCGGTTATTTTCCTTCGCTCGATATAATGTTATGACACATACTACCGCAGAATATTCGAATTTAGTCTATGTTGCAAACATCCTGGTCCATTGAATCCCTTTCGAAACTGTCACTTTTCCCGATGCATTAGCCTTTCTACTCTGCCATTAGCAGCGGAGACGATAAACATCACCTTTCATTAATTGGACAACTTTGTGTTTATACCTAGCCAATGAAGTGGTACTTTATCGATGAAATTATGTTAGGTGAAATCGGAACTCTTGACACTTTTCAAATGAAGGGCTCATGCCCGTTTAATTTAGTAAAATTACGAAACTTCAATGAAAATACATTTGCATAAGTTAACTATGCTATTATTTAAAATGTTAAACATTATCTTAGAAGAATTTCCGCAGTTTATTTTCTTATATTCTTGATGAGGTTGTAAATTACTTTTGTTGTTTTCTTAAAATAACTGAGACATTAAAATGATTCAAACTTTAACTGTAAAAAAGTAATGTATGCGTCATTGATTCCATAGATAATACTCTTTAGGAATATTTCACAAATAGTGTTAAGAAAATGAATTTTGAAGCTGTAAACAGACGTGCAAAGCTATAGCAAAAAATTGGGGGTTTTTTATTTGGAGAGAGGTAATTCTTGAACACTTTCTTCAAATTCAACTTAGTTTATGGAGTTGATATGTACCACATCATAAAATGAGATTATTTTCTGTACAGTGAATGCAATTTTTTCTAATAAACACTCACACATTTTGGATGGAGCCCAATATTTGTATAAACATCTGTGAGGAACTTTAATCATAAATTTAAAATTTTATTACGTTCAAATTTTGAGATTATTATTTTTAATGCATAGGATGTTATGTGTACAGGGAAACTGCAAATTATCAAGGTTATTGATGCAAATTGATTTTATGCAAAATATACCGTAGTTTAAGTACTTGACTAATAAATGTTATTTCTGCTATTAAATATTATTTGCTCAGTACAATTACATATGTATGTAAAAACGATATTCTTATAAATAAGTAAACATTTATTTCGAAGCTAAATTATGACTTTCATGATGTTTAATTTTAAATGAAGGAGATTATAGATACTTGTCATAAAATAAGCTCATTTTTTCTTTGTTGAAACAGTCTCAAATACCTCAAAACGATTTAAGAATAAAACGCTATTATTCGAAGATATTTTTGTAACAATTGCTTATCGCTTATGTTTATTTCCTGGGAATGAAAATAATATACTTATTTAGGAAAGTAAGCATATAATAATACATGTGAAATAATACATATAATAATACAAATAGTGTTACATATAAGCTAATAATGAATGTAATACTGCATTTAAATTAATATACATAACTATGCATATATACAATATATATAATGATACATATATGTTCATACAATACCTCATTAATTTCATCTTGACTAAGCATGGATCCTTTGAAATTTGTTCTGATTAAATTCTTAAGAATTAGGAAAGAATACAGAGAGGATTTATATGAATGATCTTTGGATTTTAAATAATTCATAATTACTTTCAATTTTTTTCATCATTTAAAAGTTAGGTTACATAGACGTTCAAAATGAAAGAGTTGATTTTTTTTTTCCTTTTTATACTTATACAATTCCTTAAATTTCATAGAATATTTTTTTCAAAAATATTACTTTATTTTGATCAATAATTAACGTCCCATATGCATCAAAGTTGTTAAATCCTCTTGAATAGAAGCATATTAATGTATAACAAAATTACATAATGTTACATTTACTGATTTTATTACAACCTTTTTTTTAAAAACTCACTTGAAGCGTTATACGTTAAATTTGCTTAAAAATTTATTTGCTATATTATGTTAATTGCTTAAGCAAATGTAATATCAAAAGAAGAATTTATCTAACGATGTAAGTTATTAATAAATGTTCTGCTTCGTAGTTTCGTTGTGATGTAAGTACTAGAGAAATGAAACAACTCTTCTTTCTCGACTGATAACCTATGATGAAGAGTTTTCATATATTTTAGACATTGAGCTAATGCAAAATGGTAAGTTATGAGAGAATATCTTAAAGCCTAAATTATTACTAAAATAACTGAGATATCTGAATGAAATTTATTTTGGATATAAATTAATCCTTATGTGTTAAGTAAATTACAGCTGTAGATTTGTTTGGTCTTAAGAAACCGTAGATTGAAGCAGTACGTAGTATGGAGAATATAACGTTCTCACTGGGGAGTTCTACAACAACGGCCTTCTAAAGAACAATAAGCACAGGAAGAGATGTATAATTCCTGTAAGGACTTAAGATTAAGACATAAGAACAATAAATGAAAAATACGTTTCTAGAATGATTACTTTCAGTGACAATTAAATCTTTACGATACCTCGGGATAATAATTGAAACTTTACGATACTGATTAATACTTCAATCTACATTTTGCTGAAGCCAACTAAATCAACATTAATAGCTGTAAATTATGACATCATATTTATAAAAAGCAATTAAACAGCAGACCCAGATATCCTGATATCTTAATTATTATTTAGCAATAAGTAAGCTTTAAGATTCCCTCTCTTACATTTCCCCCAGCATTTCTAGACCTATCGAAGACAGTCATTGCAGATCCCTGTAGAACTCTATTTTGTCAATACTACAGATTTCATTAATCTACGGTTCCATGAAACAAAGCTAATAACCCCAAATAGATGTTATATACAACATTATATACAAAAGGATTCTTAGATTTGCAGAACAAGTTTTATTCAGGTATCTCGATTATTTCTTAGTAATAATTAAATATTTACGATTTTCTTCGGACATTCGCTTTTGGGATTCAGTATGACGTCATCGAATCTGTAACCGTCTCACCCTAACTAGCTCTAATTTACGCATTTTTATGAATTATTTCACAATAACTGCCATGAATCTCAATTATAACTTATTTTTTATATTTTATGTTTTCCTCCAATAAATCATTTTTAGTCTATCACTTATTCAGAATTGTAGACTAGTTTGTTCAAAACAAAATATTTGGACCTTGAATAAGTTCCTGCTGTATCCTAACAGATGGTATTACCAGGATATGTGAATGTAATTTGAGATGGTAACGCTACAAGGAAATACTGTAGATAAGCTTGAACTTCAGTGTATGTTAGTTCGCCACAGTGTAAACAATGTTATTTTTCACAGTTCTAAAAATGACGAGTTTTGTACCAAGTAAAGTGTACTTGTGGGGACTTTTATAGCACTATTTTATTCAAAGCATATCTACAGCTACACGAAATTCTTGTTTAGACTGCGGTAAGCATGCTCTGTCGGAAAAAACATACAGAAACTGGTTTCCACGCTTCAAAAATAATAACTTTATTCTTAGAAGTAATGAACGCTTATCCTTTGCATTTAGTGGACACACTTCAGGGTGTAATTTATTATGAGCTGTTCATACCGAATGAAACTATCATCAGAGATCGCTATCGACTACAATTGTTAAGTTTGAGTAGAGCTCTCAAGGAAAAAACGACTGCTATATGAGCTATTTGTTACTGTTTGGCTTGGCGCAATTTTACGCTTGGCGCATGCCAAGCTACTCTCGTTCCTTCACGTCGAGCTTCTTAAATATGAAGTCTATTTTAAGCATCTGTAGAGTTGTCATGTGTTGGTAACTCGTTATAATATGCATAGTTTCTTAACTGTTGTAGGCATCATTGGTTAAATTGTTTTGTAAAAGTTATTTGAATGTAAGTTTTGACCAGTCAGGTGAGCTTATCATGATCATGTACTATAGTGTACCTATTTGAATGCACATCGGTGCCTAAAGAAACCAATTTCGCTTTGCTTTTGTTAAATTAATACAGTCCCACTCTTACTTATTTTTGTAATTTATTTAATCTGAACTTTCCTCCGCAAAACGTGCAGTGACACGACAAGGTCATTTTGTTACATGACAACGATTTACCACAAGTTTCAAAACCGCTGTTCTCTTACTTGGAAAAATTTAAGTGGGAAGCCCTTCCCCATCCACCGTATTCACCGGGCTTAGCACCTTTAAATTATTATTTATTCCGTTCAGCGGTACATGGCCTGCTGAGTAGCGCATCCATTCTAAAGGGGAACTAAGAAATTAGCCGATTCTTGAAAAGACTCACAAAAAACGTGCCATTTTTCATATTCTGCCAGAAAGATGGAAGAAAATATTAGCTTGTTGGATCACAAAAAAATAAGTGATAACGTTTTAAAGGTCTTAATAAAAAAATAATATTTTGCCTGCTTGGGCCCAATTTATCCATTTCACTAACATGTATAGAGATGTGTAAAATTATATTTAGTATTTTTGTTTGGTATGTATTTCAAAAAAAGATTGATAGAGGCTACGGGATTGAGAAATATTTTCCTCCTTATTTATTTTTGAATTGAACATTACGCTAATTTAATGTATTCCGAAGAAGAGAATAAATCTATAATCTTCTTTTCAACTGAGCAAACAAGAGTTCAATACTTCATATGAGAAAGAAAAGAAAGTGGATCTAATTTTCTATTATAATGAAAATAAAGGTGGAATAAGTACTACTGATAATTTTAATACGTATACAATGCGAAGAAATACTTAAGGGTATTCTTCAGTATTATTGACCTAACGGCAATAACTGTATGTAGATTTTATGCATGTATTTCTTTCTTACAATCAAAACAAGCTATTGGTAATATGGATTTTTTACAAAAATTTAAGAAACAAATGAATAAAGCTCACAAAAACATAAGTATGCAATAAATGACGACATTACATTAAAGAAAGTTTTGATAATTGCAGTGGGTGAATACTCAAAAAGCATCAGAATACCTAAAAATAAAAAAAAAATTATTATGAATATGGTCCAAAGAAGTACCAAAAATCCTAAACGAGGAGTGCTTCATAATTGGTTTTTCTTTTTTAAGAGCATGTTAATGTGTATTGTTATCTTCTTTTACCATCAAAATATTTCAAAAGTAATGGATATAAAGCATAATCGATTTCTATAAATTGAAAGAAAATATCCTATTTCTCGAAATTTGAAACACTGAAAACCGCTTATGTGAACAAACGCTTGGATTGTAATAGGGGCATGGAAAATAAATGAAAATATGTAGGGAATTATAAAATATTATCACAAAGTTCTCTATAGCTCGGGGGTGTAGGAGAGTGAAAATGGGTCCAATACGGAGGGTAACGACAAATGACGCTTTATTCATAAATCTTCAGTACAAGATGACATATAGGTAGAAATATTTGGGCAGAATAACTGCACAAAAGGAAACACACCACTTATACAAACTAGTGATACAGATAAAAGAACAAGAACAGCATTTGTAACGACAGTCACTATTATATCATCAACGTTCAGCCCACCAACGTACTGGTTCGCACATGGGACAAATCTCCACAGTAATTGTCCTCTGCACTTCCAAGCAGATTCCGACATTCCGGGCAGAAAACAGGCTGCTTCCCAGCAGATTTACTTGGTAACAGTACTGATAACTCCTCGTCAAATCCACTCAGCCAATGCGAATCACTTCTTAGTGGATTCTGCGATCGATCCCCTGGGTTTCACATCTCTTCGTTATATACAGGCGCTCCGGCTAGGTTTAACATTGCAGGGAAAATTCAGAAAAAGTCCACAATTTTCTTCTTAGTGGAGGTATCGACTAAATTCCAACACTTTCAGGGATCTTTGTGATTTCATCAAAGGGGTAATGTTTCTAGTCAATCCGCTAAAGGTGTCGCCAAATTTAAGGGATCATTTATTAAGTTTTCTTTGGTTGATTGATAAATCTCCGTAAATGTCTTTTTCCTGCAAAAGAGGATCATTTCAGGGAAGTGTAATCTCTGGTTCGTTACAATATATTTTTATTTTAATAAACAAAAAAACAAATGAAATGAAGTTGTATTAAAATACATGTTGTGACTTACAATATGAATTTACAACTAACTTGGTTTAATATATTCAAACAAACAAAACGTAATTTTTTTCATCTGGGTACAATTATAGAATTCGCATGTCGTCTGTCTTTAACTACGAACAAGTACAATTCTTGTTTAGTTCTGAGCTGAATAATATATTATATGAGAAAAAAAAATGTCTAGTTTTGAGACGCATAAGAAATTCTCGGCCAACAGCAATATATAAAATAACTGTTATCAAAACGCCTAAGCAGAATTGAAAAATAAAATGTAAAATATGAAATGTTCTGATTAAAAAATTTGTGTTTTACTAAGCAGTATAATTTGACAAATATCTGTATTACTGTTTTTACATACAAGAAAAGGTAAATATAAAAATAAAATTTAGAAGCATTTTACTAAATTTTTCTATAACGCTTATGTGTTTAGCTATTATATGAAGTTAAGTAATTATGCTCGACATTTTTATTTGGTAAATACTTAAAATGTTTTTTGTAGAAGTTGTAACTTTTTTCATTTCATCGTTACATAAAAAGTTCCTTGAGTTCATATATACTTACGAAATTTGCAAAAATTATGAAAGATGATATGAACACAAATTTGTGGATTAATTTTTACAATATACACGTTTTGCATCAGATTTAGTGTTGTTTTAATACCTTGAAAGGAGAATAATTGATCCTTTAATACCCATAATGAAGTTAAAATTAAATGTTTTTCATTGATTGTTATTCCAAATCTAAAATAGTTTAGCATACAGGTATATATATACACTCAAGAGCCAAAACATTATGACCATCCCTACATTTTGCAATGAACTTGCCTGGATGACGTGGAAGGCACGTGATCAGGTGGAAGTGGTATTTAACTGCAGCTGGTGAGTCTGAAGAATCATTACTTCACTTGCTTCTGTGTGTGATGGGAAAAGTTGCGGGTCTAAGCGACTTTGATAGAGAGCAGATTGTAACTAATGGCTCGGAACAAGTATTTCCGAAACTGCACGACTCGTGGGTTGTTAGCGATTTACAGTTGTCAGTACTTATGCAAAGGGGATGAATTACGGTGAAACCAGCAGTAGACGACATGGAGTTGGACGTCCACACGCTATCAAAGAAAAAGGTCGTCGGAGACTGTCTCGCATGGTGAAGCAAAACCGGAGCGAGACAGTGGCTCATCTTACAGCCCAATACAAGGCAGGGCCAAGTAGAATAGCATCGGAGCACACTGTTCAGCGGACACTGTTGGATATGGGGCTATGCAGCAAACGTCCCACTCGTGTGCCTTTGCTGACTAAGCGTTATCACCAACTGCGCGTGCGCTGGGCCCAGAAACATCGCGACTGTCATTCATCACGCCGATGGCCGTGTCAGGATACGCCGTCTTCCAGGCGAACAGTTGCTCCCTCAATGTACAGTAGGTCATACACAGGCCTGTGGTGGCGGTATTATGCTTTGGGGGACGTTCTTTTGGGCATCTCTGGGACCCGTGGTTGTGGTAGAGCAGACCATGAATGCTACAGGATATATGAACATCATTGCGGACCAGTTGCACCCTTACATGGCCTCTGTTTTTCCAGCTGGAAATGGAATATTCCAACAGGACAACGCCCCGTGTCACAAGGCTAAAATTGTGTTGGAGTGATTCCAGGAACATGATGCTGAAATCCAGTTAATGTGCTGACCGTCTAACTCACCGGATCTAAATCCGATAGAACACATTTGGGAAGTCATGGGACGGCAGCGCAGAGTTCAAAGACCACCAATTCGCAATATCTCGGATTTGCGTGATTGTTGCTTAAACATCTGGTACAATCTGTCTCCGGTCATCTACCAAGGACTTGTGGAATCCATGCCTAGGTGGGTTAAAGCTGTGTTGCCCGCCAAAGGTGGGCCAACTCGTTATTGATAGGTGGTCATAATGTTTTGGCTCTTGAGTATATATATATATATATATATATATATATAATTAAAAACACACGTAAAAATAAGAGGACAATTAAACTCAAAATACAAAAAAGACATTAATAGAACTATGAAAAATAACTGAATTAAAATTGAAATTAAATTTGAAGCTAAATGAATAAATTGAATATCCAACAAAACAAAACATGCACTTCAGACTGGGGACTGAATTGTGGGGTTAAATATGTTCTAAGGTACCTACCCTCCCCCGGTGCATATCGTGCAAAAATTGTATTACTCCAAAATACAAATTATAAATTAAAGAAGCAAGAAAAAAAAGAAAATTAAAAGCAAGATATCTTAATTTTAAAAACTTTTCAAAAACTAAAATTTTCCAATTAAACCTCCTTCATCTAAGAACTTATCAATTAAAATCTATTCAATTGAAATATCCAATAAAACAATATCCAATTAAAAAAATCCAATTAACAATTATTTTAAAAAGTTAAAAAACTAAAAAAATTTAAAACACAAAAACAGTACAAATAAAATATTTTTAGTTAAAAATTTAAGACTTTAAAAACAAAAACATACCTAAATCGAAATTTTTCCGAAAAGAATCAATTCAAATCACAACAGGTGCAAAAGCCAAATTGTAAGATCTTATGACATGTTTTCAAGAAAATCAGTGCTATATGTTCAAAGAACCTTTCAAACGAAGATATCTAATACTAAGCAATGTTGAAAGGTAAGTTATGAATATCTATAATACTTATAGATGTTGAGAATAAAAAGTTTCAAAATAGGGAATATATTTAATACAAATCTCATAATGAATACAATCATGAATAGAAATCATATCCAATGGAACACAGAACAGAATTTTATTTGTTAAAAATATTTGGAATCCATTAAATAAAATATGTGTCTATAAATGTATACTATGTAGAAATGTTTTAAGAAATCTTCACAGATAGACCACAAACTAGATGCCTTGGTAATCATAATGTTATGTGGTAGGTTTATTTTTCAATTGAAAGATCTTAATATTTCTCGAAAGTCCTGAAAGACAATAACCTGTATGTATAAGAATACACTTTTTTAAAATATCACAATTCTAAAATATATGTTAGTAAACTCTCACTCCTCAAGATATCAATATCAAATATTCATATAAATCGATTTATGAAATAAAGATCTTAGTAAGAAAAGTATCATAATATAAAAGAAAACATTTCAATATATGTCAAATTCAATTTACATAATCATATTTCAGTATCCTCCAGAGTCCCCTAAGAACTCCTAATGGGAAATCGTTAGTACATATCAATATGGACCACCATAGAAATTATTGGGAACATATTTTGTTTAAGAAATCTAATAGGTAATCACATTCTATATATTTTCCTATAAATTTCTTCTTATTATTTAATTTGTCTTTTTATCATGAGTAGCTAGCAATTTATTACGATGCCAAAATTTTAAAATAATGTTTTTTTTTATATAGATATGTGAATATTATTTTTCAAGTAAGGCATTTCAATTACCTTAAATTTAAATGCATCTCTGATCATACAAATTACTATAAACAGTGTATATATAATCCTGTAACTGCAATTCCATATCTAAATATTCAGCCATACTTGTATCTGAATTTGTCTGTAATAAAACCAAATAATTTGAATAAAAGTCAACGTTCGTTTTAAAATCTCTAAATTTACTAAAAGTTATTAAGTCGTCTATGCATCTATGTAAAACGTAAAAAGAGTTGTTCAAGTTGGTTCGATTTATAAAAATGCAAATATAAATTAGCTAGAATGTTGCTAGCCTGACCTCCTTGACGCAAGCCCTTTATCTGTCTGTGTATTTTTTTTTATTGAAAATTATATAATTTTCCTGCAGTACTAATTGTAAAAGGTTCCTAAATTGGCTCAGTTTTATCGTATTTTCTAAGTTATATTTATTATAGAATATCATCAGAACCTTAATCGTATCCTCTATATCAATTGAATTAATTAGACCTTGAAAATCATAGTTAAAAATTGACTGAATTTTGGTATTGCCTACGGAATTAATTAATTCTATACTATTTTTAATAATAGTTGTTTATTCACGTTTTTCCAAATTAGTGTTCAAAACATTCCGAAAGATTTTACCATATTTAGTTTGTACGCATTATGGTATTTGTTATATGTGTTCTTATGGAATTTAGAAGTCAGGAAAATATATAAGAATTTTTATTATTGAACTGTAAACAAAGTGTTTATGATATATATATATTGAAAGCAATTTTAGACTCATAAATATTCACTCCAAGAAAAGCATTGAAATCAGCTCCTCAAAGTAAAATAAGTGGATTCCTGTGGTGTGTGATAATTTACATTGAAAATAATAATTATAAATTTTTTTCACAGTTTACATAATGCATGGCGGTGATTGCATTTCTTTTATTCTTGACTACATCGCAATAAATTATGCATTCCTCAAATTAATAAAATTTAGAAACGTATGAAATACTTATATTAAGTTGTTTGTTTTTATTAAACCAGTCATCCGTAATTAACAAATTTATTTCCCCTTTTAGTGCCAACTTTCAAACGAAAAACAAATTATGCCAAATTTTTATTTCGCAACTTGATTAATTATCTAATTCCCGGCTGTGTCGTACATTACTTATCCCATTGCATTATTATTACCAATTTTCGTCTCCATGCGTTCACGTTGAAGCTAAATAATTATATATAAATTTTGAAAAAAGGAGGTCATTTCTCCAAAACGTAAGTAACAAGCAAATGAAAATAGTCATTAACTTTGAATTAATGACATAAATCATGTCCAATACATAAATTTTGATAACATGATATTGAGTAAAAAAAAGACATATTTAATTACGAGGAGCATTCATTAATTCCTTAAAAAATACAACAGATGGCACTCGTAGCATCGGAAAAGGATTTCCGATACTACAAGTAAAAATGTAAACATCAGGTCTCACCAGAAAACTGCTTGAGTCTCATTACTCGTGGCCATGATACGCATTGCGCACGTTAAAAATTATTCCTCATGCTTTTTTTGGCTGATCAGATCATCCTCGCCGTCTTTAGAAAAGTTTCACATGAAGCAGACTATTGTTTGATAGTTGCTTGGTTTCTGGTGTATAACGATGAATCCATTTATCACCGACGGAGACAATTCGTTGTAAGATGACGTAGATAATTCGACACGGAAAAAATCATATTTTGATTTGACAGCCAAAGACTACCAAATCAGAATCAATTTATGAATCAATGTCAAATTTGTTTCGATTCCGTTTAACAGATGGTAGCACACTTTGCTAACAACAGTTTACGTAAGTAATGCAATCTGTCTTCAAACACAAATACTTTTTGAAACCATTTCGAATGCTTACAGTCTTTACAAAAGAAGATCTTAGGGGATGGACAAATTAAGTGTTGCTGTGGAAACAACGTATTAACTCAATGCGAGGGGAAAGCACATGGCTATTGCTATAAATCCTAAAATTTAGGACCAATTCTTATATAAAACATCATGAAATCAAATTATAGCTTATTACAAATTATAGCTTATTATCTTATTTTTCAATTATTAACATTTATTCACATTCAATAATCATATTCATTGAAGAATTCCCCGCAAAAAGAAGTGATTGTTTTAATGCATCCTTGTCATCTTCTGGAGCATAGTCATAAAGGTCCGAAATCCGAATTCCAACCTGAATATTTCGCAATTCCATTTCCAATAAGATCAGTTATCCTAACCGCTCAATTCGTGTTAAAGTGCTTTCCTTAAATAATATTTTAGTTTTAGGTGATTTTAGACCCCGTGAAGGGGGTGGGCAGTTGATGATCTTGGAATGCCGGGGGCGTTCGAACTCTGGCCCATTAGGTCTGAAAAAGGAAAAACAAAGATAGGTGTTTTGCTTCTGGGACATATGTATTGATGACCCCATAGTGCAGGTGGCGTTTCGAGCCTTTTTCTATTGAGTCAGCAGAAGAAATGGTAACCGGTTCCTTTTTGCTACACCTTTATCAACTAAGCTGAAAGAGACTCCCAATCAGGCTAATTATTAAATTGTTTAAACTACTGGTGTTGCTGTTGAAAAGAGACATCACAGTCTCTTTCTATCCATGTAACGTTCTCTCGGAGCAGTTGGAACGTAACTGCTCATTACTTTGTTATTTTTATCTCTCGGATTCTTCACCGAATTTCTAGTAACATCAACTTCTCTAAAACTCCAGTTCCTTGATAGACATGGAATATCTTGTTTTTCTTCCTTAGATGATACCAATAAAACCGTTTGTATTGCGGTCTTTCCCTGGCTCTTTTTCTGAAATAAGGGAGAACTTCTTTTCAGATGACATCAAGACCTCTTTATTGGGGAACATATTTAAGCATATTTTCATTCTATTTTATATAATACGGTTTCCAATTTCCAAGACAAAAATTATATACCGAAAGAGAGAAATTAGAAGAGTTAGAAATAAGTCAAATGCTTACGCACCTAAATAGGAGCCAAAAAAGAAGACAAGAAAAGTGTAAAACTTTCTTATAAAACCATAACCAGCAAAACCCCTGATAGTTAAGGGCACATGATGACTTTCGCGCAAATGAGATTAAATAAAAATCTGACTAAGAAGGAATGAACAAAAGGTTATATTTTTGAAAGTCTGGGACAAAGAGATGATTGATATTTTTAATAGCTTTTATTTTTATTTTTTCATATTTCAGTATTTAGATTGGATATCAATTATCATTTAATATTACCATTAAAATATTTGGAATCATATTGTGTAGATGTTTTCTTTAAAATGGTTCTTAAAGGCTCATACATCTCAAAAAACATGTCCGTATTCAACTAGGAGTAAGTAACCCCTTTCTGACAAAAAAAAATTAAATTTATAAATCAATAGAAAGGTTAAATTATGATTATTAGGCATACCCATAAATTCTAAGCCCTACTAATACTTCGAAAAGATATACATCACAAAAACAAAGAATATTAGATATGGTATTACTTAATACCTCTCACGTCTTGGAACCCTTAACTAGAGCATAATTTGAGGCCCTACTCTACAAGCATCTGAAGAAATAATGCTAAGTTTTATTTTTTTTATTAACTCTTGTTTTGTAGAAACATAGTAGACACATATTTGTTAAATTACACTTCAAGAATTTCCGCACTATCATATTCTAAGCAAATTATTTGTTAGAGTCTTGTTTCATTTTTCATGTATTTCCTTAATAAAACAAGCATTTTAGATATGAGTCTTTCATTCCTCAAGGCTGTCTTCACCTTGTTTCAAAAAATTCCAATCACGCAACTCGGAAAACATTTCCCGAGGAAAGACTGTTCCAGTTTTTATGAAAGTTTGTAATATTACAACACGTGTATCCGTTTATGCCGTAATATTCTTAGAATTCAGGAACATTTCTAAAGAGCGCACTTTTTTCAAGAGAACAAGTAAAAAATGTCATGAATTTCATTAAAGATGGTGATATATAAATGAAATAAAATTGAATGGAAAAGAATTAAAATGAATGGTAACGACAAGCTGATACATTAAAATAACTGAAAAAGGAAAGAAATGAGATTATGCAACCTTATGTTGCTGCTTTTAATAATGAATGCATTGGAAAGGTTGATTTGCGTGTTCTATTTTTAAGCTAGTCTCGACCAAACGCTATCGGTCAGAAGTTCTGCTATCATTCTTTACAAACATTATAATATGGCCCTTCAGAAGTTTCGACAATGTATAGAAAATGTGAGGGAAGTTGTCGAAACTAGTATTTCCTCGTGAGGTTAAGGCTACATTAATAAAAAAAAAAAGTAGAGCTCATCCAGATCGAACACTATTGCTATGCCCTTCTGAATCTGTATCCCACGACGCATATTTTCATAGAATTACTGATTTCATGGAAATTGCTGGAAAATAATTGAGGTGCAAAAAATTTATTAGAGAAACACTTACACAGAAATTATACATAATTGCGCATAAGAACTTAGAAGATTATTAAGTACAATCACCAAAAAAACAAAATGTATAATTATGCACATTTAAAAAGCGGAACGAAAAAAGGGAAAGGAAATGGAAAATTATTTTTTCATTATGATCCTAAAATTAATTATAAGAAAATAAAATATGGTAATTTTTATTTTTATTCAAAATATGTATGAAATTTCATATTCTCTTTGGGCACTTCTTATCCGTTTTTGTGAACATGGTATAACATTAAAAAATTGTAGGTATTACTAACAATTCTTATTAAATTGTTCGAAGAATACTTAACATCACAAAAAAATTCAAATACTCTTAAAACACTCAGATTGCAATACATTTACGTGTTTACTAATTTAAACTAAATTATCACTAATCTGTCATGCAAACGAAAACGAGCGTGACAGATCCTGTAGCTCAATGGATAAGGCGTTAAACTCCTTCAACTTAAGACCTTAGGTTCTAAACCCTCCATCTTTTATTCCTTTTAAATCTTAACAGTTAAAAGAATTTGAGAAAAAATGTGTTTTATGAACTGAAACGGATGGTGCAAGTCTTTTGGCCTTATGGTTAAAGTGTTAGATTCCGTATCTGAAGATTGTGGGTTCAAATCCCACCAGGAACTCGGTTTTATGTTTGTATCTTATTATGCGCTTGCACTTTAAGCTATTATATGAGAACAATGTCAACTGGAAGATAAAACGCCATGCATCGGTCCTGTGGCCTAATGGATAAGGTGTTGGATTCCTCATCCGTAGATTGTGAGTTCGATCATATCAGGAACACTGTTCTATAGTTAGATCTCAGTTATTTTTTTTTATATTTATACAGCTTAAACTATTTTATGAGAATTAAATCATATGAAAAAAAATATATTTTGAACCTTACCGGAAACTCTGACCTTTCTTGTACAGTGATGAATTATTTTCTACATATATCTTTATTGTTTAATCCTTTAAACACTACTGTTTATAATATGGGAACAGTAAGAAGTAATTTCTTTTTTAAAGACTCTGTTGCAAATATTAAAAGTTAAGCTTTATTTTGAATCATTTAAAAATATGGTATTTTTGTAATTTCTTAAAAAGCGTTTTAGAGTATTTATCATTCTATTAGAAAATTACGATATAAAAAAATTAATTTTTCGAACGTTTTCAAACTTATATTAATTGTTTTCTAAAATACTTTATAATATAATTAATTCCTTTGTAACTATTTGTTTTTAATTATATATTGTATAAATAGTGATTAATACAATTTTGATAAACACTTAAAAAAAGACAACCGCAAATAAAGAAATAATATTGTTTATACATGTTGGAAAATTTAGCAAATTCGTTGCATTTTAAAACTAGTCAAATGACAAGAAATCGTTATCCTCTTTTTTACAGAATTTAGCCTGAAAATCAGAGTAACAGTAAGCTTTTTTTTACTGGCTGAGGCTGAATTAACCTAGTGGGGCAGGTCACAGGTTAGATTGGGCATTCAGCGTTGTATATTCTTTAGCGTTTAAAAAAATTTTGGAGAACAAAATTTTATGACTGGGAACGGGTTATGCATCTCTTTCCTGCGGCCTTATGGATAAAGCATTGGAATCCAAATCCACAGATTGTGGACTCTAGTTCCACCCGGGGGTATGTTTATATTTCAATCATGTTGCACTTTTTCTTGTTATATATTTACGGTTTAAACTATTATATGACATCAAAGTCATCCAGAAAATAAATTATTTTACGTATCTACTGTGGCGTAATGGATAAGGCGTTGGATTCTGAATCCAGAGACTGTGGGTTCGAGTCCCATCAGGAGCATTGTTTCATATTTGAATCATAGTGCTCCTTTTATTATAACATATATACAGATGCAAACATTATATACAAACAAAGTCATCCAGAAGATAAATTATTTAGTGCAGCTCCAAAGGCCTAATGGAGAAGGTATTTGACTCTGAATCCCACGTTTGTGCATTAGAATTCTCTCAGAAGCTCTGTTTTGAATTTGGAATATATTTCTCACTTTTCGCATTATATATTTACATTTTACACTATTATATTGGAACAATGTCACCTAAAAATACGATTAGTTTGCCTGCTCCGGTGGCCAAATGGATAAGGCGTTGGATTCCAAATCCAAAGACTGTGGGTTCGAGTCCCACCAGGAGCGATGTCTTATATTTGAATCGTGTTGCACTTTTTCCAATTATATATTTTCAGTTTTAATCATTATATCTGAGCAACATCATCTGGAAAACAAAGGTACTTTAACGGCTCCTGTGGCCTAATGGATAAGGCGTTTTATTCCGAATCCAAAGACTGTGGGTTCGAGTCCCACCAGGAGCGATGTCTTATATTTGAATCGTGTTGCACTTTTTCCAATTATATATTTTCAGTTTTAATCATTATATATGAGCAACATCATCTGGAAAACAAAGGTACTTTAACAGCTCCTGTGGCCTAATGGATAAGGAGTTGGATTCCGAATCCAAAGACTGTGGGTTCGCGTTCCATCAGGAGCGATGTCTTATCTTTGAATCGTTTTGCACTTTTTCCAATTACATATTTTCAGTTTTAATCATTATATATGAGCAACATCATCTGGAAAACAAAGGTACTTTAACTGCTCCTGTGGCCTAATGGATAAGGCGTTGGATTCCGAATCCAAAGACTGTGGGTTCGAGTCCCACCAGGAGCGATGTCTTATATTTGAATCGTGTTGCACTTTTTCCAATTATATATTTTCAGTTTTAATCATTATATATGAGCAACATCATCTGGAAAACAAAGGTACATTAACGGCTCCCGTGGCCTAATGGATAAGGTGTTGGATTCGGAATCCAAAGACTGTGGGTTCGAGTCCCATCAGGAGTGATGTCTTATATTTGAATCGTTTTGCACTTTTTCCAATTTTTATATGTTCAGTTTTAATCATTATATCTGAGCAACATCATCTGGAAAACAAAGGTACATTAACGGCTCCCGTGGCCTAATGGATAAGGCGTTGGATTCGGAATCCAAATACTGTGGGTATGAGTTCTATCAGGAGCGATGTTTTATATTTGAATCATATTGCACTTTTTCCAATTATATATTTTCAGTTTTAATCATTATATA